>JABFQC010003962.1:0-13301 GCA_022817085.1 Psilanteris sp. ZL-2020 | reverse complement strand
GGGTTCAAATCCCGGTTGTAAATAAATTCCATTTTTTCAAGTAAATTAATATAGATATATTAACTGATTCGTATGACCTATATGTTACATGTATCTTAACAACAATAATTGTTTTTTAAATATTTTTGTAATATCGGATTAACATTTTTTACAACGTAGGTTTGACGTCATTTTCTAACGTCGTATCGACACTGTTTATTGACGTAAATTAGGTGTTTCATTTCGATGTGTAAGCAACAGCAATCCAACACAAACCAACGACGTCAATCTGATGATACACGACGTTGTTATGACGTTAATTTGCCTTTACATTTCTACATGGGTAGTTTTGTCCAAATATTATGCTTACAGTATTTTTGTTTACGTTATTGTTTGCGGTGTTTAAGCATATTTCGTGTTAAATACTCTAACACAAAAGGCTATTTTCGTAGAATAGTATGGTGGAGTAAAATTGTGATTCAACCATTGAAGGGAGCATATGTTGCATCACGTGAGTTCGCATTGGAAATATTTAATTGATTGTTAAAATAAATATCCAATACGGTCTGTGTGTAAATCATCGCCAATGTGGAAAAGCTGATTGACGTCTGAATACAATGGAAACGGGCAACATTTTTCATGCTCAATTTCATTTTTCAGATCGTATCGATAAGTGAAAATCAATAAGACGAATGAAATTCAATCAGAATAATTTTTGACTCATTGAAAGTTTCCGGAAATGAATATAATAATTTGTATTTTTTTTTTCGAATGTATTCAATTCTGAGAACGTTGACAGATGATCTTTGTAAAATGAGATCATTGTCTTTGTGTACAGTGTTCGCGAGTTAAGTGTATGGTATATGAGCTATAATTTGGGAGGCTACTTTGTTATGTAAACGTGAAATATGAAGTCGTTGTGTTTAATATAATTAATTGAAAAACGTGTACCATTGTTAATATTAATAACACCATTACGAAGCAGTATCGGGCTGGCACTTATTTGAATTTTAAATACAGTGAGATCGTCTTTCAAAATAAAAGAATTATCTTTCATCGCACATTATCATCATTTGTAAATTAACATCATCATGTTTCAGTATTAGACTGCTTATGTTATGCTTATATGCTATCAGTGATCTGTTCATTTCAGTCGTTTTTCATCAACACATAAGCACAAATCAAATTAGAAATGCTGTTATTAGTCATGATTACAAAAATACTGTACTTAAATATTTATATGAATCAATAAAAGTATTTATAAACGCCTGAATGCACCATTACAAATATGGCAAACTGTCGTACGCTGTAATAATTATATTCATTAATTTATTATACGTGTTCTGAAAGCACAGGTCATTCTTTATATCTCGTTAATTAAAATACTTATTATCTAAATAAAAAATGACTTTATTTTACCTTGCAAAATTAATTTAAAAATTCCCTAGGATTAATAAGTTGTTACAAAACTGATTTTTTGTTTGCAAAAAATATTTTCACACTTACTAAGGAACAATTTAATAAAATTTCCCAGATAAATTACTGAACACATTAATTAATAATAACTAATCAATTAAACGAACTTTCCCAAACAAATTCCGAAATTACACTTCCGAAAGTTATGATGAACCGATTAATCTTTCTATAATTAATAAACTGTTTGTCCAACTCAGATTAAAAATGTCCTACTCTTTGTACACTGCATGTTTCTACTCGGAAACACAATGGGATTTATTACCATACAATACACATATGATTTAAATAATTCCAGTCACGAACCTCATCTCGTAATGTCTGTAATTATAATTTTATTTGAATCTCTCTTGAAGTTCACGCGAAGGATCGGTTTCTAAAATTTCAAAATTGTATAAACCTTTGCCATTATATTCCCAAAGGATCAAATCACTACTACAACGCGAAGCTTTTTTTTTCTTCCTTTTTCCAACCAATTGATAGCAACATTAGATTAATAATAATTACACGTTTGTTTTCGTCAGCGCCCCCACCCTGTTACAACTCAAAGTCTTAAGAAATCACACACACATAATTCGCAATCAAGATATAACCAAGCGATGGAAATTTCGCATTCCGATAAATATCTACCGATTGTATGAAACGAACGTCGACTATAATTCGCATCGGCACTGCGTGGCTATTGAATAAGCAACGAAACTCGCACGATAAGTAATCAAATTAACGTGAGTTGCGTCGAGTAAATCGATCGCCCGAGGATCTCGAACACATGTTGGCGGACAAATTCAATTGACCGCGGTTCATCAGCTCGAGCGACGATGACGCGTCACAACGCACAAAAGATCGGCTATGGCCGTCGATCTGTCGGGGAAATGTCGATAACGAAAATTGCCTTTGGCATTTAGCACGACACGGGAGCGCGCAAAAATGCCGAATACATAAACAAGCATTAAGTTGCGCGCCTTTCCAGTGTTGCTTTCCAATCGGTGATGGTCTATGTTCGGAAAAAAAATTTATTGACCAGTGAATCGCAATAGCAAATTATGGTTTCCATATATCACGTTAATTGTTTAAATTCAGTCGAGGTAAAATCGTGGGTCTGACGTGGCAGTGGTGTTTAAATTTGTAGTTTTGACGAGGCCATGAAAAGGTTGCCACGTATGGACTGTACAAAATAAGTTTGGTAGATCTTATTTTAACATCGCAAGGGCCCGATTAAACTGCCAGACTTTATCCAAATTAGGCCCTGAACAGGTAACCTGTTCTCAGGAGAAACAAAGAAAATGTAATGTAATCTACTCAGGATTGAAAAGTTTCAGTATATGAAGACTCTTTATATTCTCAACAGATCCTGATTAGACAAACCGTTTTAATGTCTTATATAAAATAACAGAAATGGAAAACTGTACTTTGGCTGCGTTTTGAACGCAGAGAATTGTTTTGTTGAATCAACTAAAATTTTGTTCATTTAACGAAAATTTAGTTGAATGTACCAAATATTTTGTAAATTTAGCAAAAGTTTGGTTCAATCAACAAAATGTTCTCTGCGTGTGCAGACTTAATAGGGGTAAAACAAGATTCCTGATCCCTGACAAGGTTTTTTGAAGAACCAGATGATGTAAACCTTAACAGCCAGACTATTTCCTGGCCCAGTCCGTATGACTGGCACACTTACGACAGTCAAATGACAATTTTTAATGTTTTGTGTTAATTTTTAACTTTTATATGATTTTTTAACATTTTTTGTATCACATTCAGCATTTTAAACATATTTTATCCCAAATTTTAACAGAAAACATATTAAAAATTATTATCATTCGTTATTTGTGATGCTTAATTAACATTATTTATACTAAATTTTACTACCACATTTCTCTTGGTTAACTCAGGGTATAACTGAGTTAACCACTTTCCATCCTGAACGAGTCCTTATATTAGGAATACCATATTAAAACCCTATATAATCCACCCATAATGAAAACCATATCAAGTTCATACCATACGAGACCAACACGACAACATGACAACCTCCTTCTCAAGCCTATACCAGGTACCATTTCACAGGGCATGCTAGATTGATCCAGATCAATGCCACGCATTGCCGATTTTCACTCGAATCATCGATTAAGTCATTGCGCACGAAAAGTACCAGTCACTTGGGGTCTCAACTTACACGGTTGGCCGCGTTGAACTTTACATTGACGTTAATGCCGACCTCGTATTGTAAATAATAAATCTACCGGCTATGATTTATCGGGAGTAATTATTGGCTTGGCGAAGGATCGCGCAGAAAAGCGAAGACGCGACGACGAGGGAGAAATCATTGAGTCATTAGCGCCGCTGCTGAAACGCAATCGGGAAACGTCGCCGGTCGATT
The DNA here is from genome assembly GCA_022817085.1 of Psilanteris sp. ZL-2020. Lineage (NCBI taxonomy): Eukaryota > Metazoa > Arthropoda > Insecta > Hymenoptera > Scelionidae > Psilanteris > Psilanteris sp. ZL-2020. The sequence goes on along the minus strand of JABFQC010003962.1, from coordinate 9,472 downwards.
AGATATGCTGAATCGATGGCACGCACAAAGCAGACGATTATGATTATATTGACGTTGGCAAAGGACGCAGATGTTAATCAATTGCGCGCGGCAATTAAGCGCCGAGGCTAATTTCGCGGATCTTTTTGCCGCGGAAAACACGTGTTTAACGAGGAATTGATGATAATTAAGATAGCAGAGATATTAATATCGGTTTGGAAGCGATCGGTTATTATTGTGCTCCCGTGAGGCTGACGCTGCCGCGCAGTCGAAGACTACGAAATTGCGGCGCGTATTTGCGGTGATTAGCGAGCGCGGTTAGGTTGTCATTACGGAATTAAGCAAGGCGCTTATTAAAGTGATTATTGCTTTTTTGTTTCGATTTTTTCGATCGTCGCGCAAATTATACACTCGCGTCGGGCAAATGTCATTGGTGCTGCGAGCGCGGATCGTTTCTGCGGACGAGGTATCGTTTGACTTGAAAGTCGCGATAATTGATTTATCACGCATTGTTTCTTTATTAACGCACGGCGAGGCGCGGGGTACGGTGCGTCGGTAATTGATTAAGTGGTATTTAGAAATTATTCCTTCTTTGGTTGCCGTCGTTTGTTGTTACGGCGGTTAGTCCGATATTGGTATTGAAGATTGTGCGGCGTCGAAAGCAGGAATTAAAACGTTCAATTAGGAATTGGAAATATGACAGGAATGTGACTAAATGGTTACGAAACGTACACGATTTGCCAGGATATGTAACTGTATTACGTTGGAAAGCTTTAGAGACACTTTGTTAGATAAGTGTTACATGTGTAAACACTGAGAAGTACTGTAATGAAAAAATTACTATATTAATGGTAGAAACGTAAATGTCGTAAATGCAGTAAATATCGAATCAATAGCTGTAATAAAATGAAAAATGCTGCATGATTTGAATAAATTATTGCTTAAATGGCTGGTAGGATGTGCATCATAGCAATTTTATATAGTTTTTTTTTTCTACTTCTGCACTTGAATTCTGATGTTTTTAATATAATTTTTTGTACTGCGTATATAGTTATTTTATTTCAACAAAGTTTATGATTTTTTTATGTCATTCTTTTATTATTGCAAGTTGTTTTGTTCATTTTGTATTGTCATAGTAATTTATGTATCGAATTGAACGATACTTATTTTCATGTCGTTTTTAATTAGTTGCTGTAAGTTGTGTTTTTATTTTCGTTTTAATTTCTAAATAAATTAACAGTTATGATATTAACTGTTGTAATTGCTTTCACTAGTGTATTCTAAAATTTATTTGTTCATTTAAGAGAGTATTAGCAGATGATCCATATCAAATCAGTCACGTGAAAAAAGTCAGTGCAAAATTTTGAATTGTACACAAAGTGCAATTCCAAATCATTCGCTCGCAAATTATTTAAATCCAAGCCATAAAACAATAATTAAACCGCTGAAATACGAAAATAAAATATGCAAACTATGAACAACCGATGCTAAACGGTTGGCAGCTCTTTGTATCGACTGAATGTGATTTGCGGCTCGTTTTATGCCGGTCAATAAAACGCTTTCCTCCACGAACGCCAATGCAATTTTATTGCAAAAATAACGGCGCGTTATTGTGCGAACGCGTTTATTAAAAGGCATCGTTTTGGGACCTCGGCTCGCGATCGGTAACGAATCGGTCGAGCCAAATGAACGGGGTCAGGCCATTCGTTGCAAAGATGAGTGGTCTTCGGACGACGAGCGTACCGATCATCATCATTTCCGTGAACGTACACACCCGGTTGCGAAGCCAATTGACTGGGTTACGACTGCAACCATTACGCGGACAAACGAGACTAAAGCGTGTCGACGCAACCAACTGACCGGTCTTCTTCAGCCACCCGATGACCACGGAATTGCCAACGAACTTTCGAGCTCGATTATCGGCTGACAGTTTTAAGAGTCGACTCGTTACTAACCGGTCGCTCGATATCTATTTCACGCTGACCTCCTACCGAAGTTCACACAATACTCCGCAACACCGCGTTCCAGCCTCGCTGGTTCTTCTTTTGACTCGTCAGATAAAACTTTGCACTGTCGTGGTTTTCAGAGAAATGCGCTTTTTTATAATAATAATAATGTTGATAATGAATAAAAATGTTGATAATGATAAAGAATTGTTTTGTTTACGCAACGAAAAGAATTGGTTTAAGACAACAACGTACGAAGTTCAGGCGCCATCTTAAAAGTTAAGTCACCATGGCATCTTATGTCAAGACGTTTCTGATGTAAAGTAAGACTTTAAAATATTATTGTTTACTAGTTTGTTTTGACCGATTTATTATTTGTGTTTACATTTCATTAGTCAATATTTTTGTTTAGAATATGTTCCGTAATGTTGTTTTTTGACCTTTGTAGGCACGACATATCAAATGACTAGTCTGATATTGAAGGCTGGAAATTTTGACGTTCAGATCGTAATGACACGTGTTAATGTGCGAGTAAACCCTTATATTCTGTTTAGAAATAATTATATGATGTGTTAAATGAGAAATGCACGGAAGGATGGGATTATATAGGATTTATTGCAATTGTATAACTTAATCGATCGGTTGTGGGATGGCGCGGTGGTGGCGTTGAAATATTAATAAGAATTGTACGAGATCATATTATTTGATTCCTGTATGAGGCTTTCATAAATTCCTTTTAAAATTCTTATGTGTTCAGTTTCATGTATTTTGTATTGAACTTTAGAAAGTTTCCTTTATAAATTTTATAAAATTTCCTTATCCTTGGGCAATCGAGATCATTTATTTCTTGACTTTCAATAAATAAAACCATTTCGAAGGAACTTATATGAATATTAACGCAGACTTCCGTAACACATTCTAACGTTTAGGACGATTTTTCATGGTGCTTTTACTTTCGATCAGTTTGTATATCTTCAAATCCTGTATTGACTTCTGGAACGTGAAATATAACAAGTGAAATACTTTGGTTACGATTAAAATTGTAATTTACATAATTTTCATGTTTGAACAAAGTTTATGGTTGAAAGTAATTGGTTTAAATAATTGTGACATTTTTATTTGATTATTTAAAGTACAATGTATTAAATACAACATAACAAAAAGAGTTAAGAAATGGTCCTTTATTTCGTTGCCATGTTTTCAAAGGAAATTTCATACTAATTTTTACAAAAATCCGGTTCTTTGAAAATGCATTAAGTTTATGTTAAACAAATCTCTGGGGTTTCAAAGGTGTTGGGGCGCATCGCCTAATTTCTTAAAGCTTTTGTGGAACCACTTTTTCTGAAAACCGCATTTCTTTAGATACCTTCCAGGATTTCAAAACTTATTCCCCACACTGTATATTCAACCATTTAGTAAGTCTCTATATTATTTTCACCCGGCCGCATGCAATTTATATATGTCAGACATATAATTTATTTAATAAGACTTATACACCCAGCAGAAATGTAACATATTCGTTTTAAGTATTACATAAAACAGAATTATTTATAAACAAACGCGTAAGCGTATTCCAGTTAAGAATGCGATACAATGAAATTGTATTCAAATGTAGACTTAACGTTGTCAAGGAAATTATGTAATGATAAGCAATCAGTTCATTTTACAATGACACTTTATCTTCGGTTGAGTTGAACTATTTCACCAACGTAATAAATAGTATCAAACTATTAAAAAAACATGTTCTTAATATATTCTGTGTATCTATTGCAGTAAAAGTTTGTCTAATATAGTAAAATTATAGCATAAACGCAGTGAAAAAATGATGTAAACATAAACAATTTTAACGTAAACAAAAACTCTTTTAACATAAACATAAACTTCAAGCGTATCATGTAATAATATAAATAAAAATATATCAAAATATAAACATAAGCATTTTACCTAAAACTTTCAATGAATTTTATTGATATCATTCAAAATTGAACAAAAAAATACTTTTATCTTAAACATCTGCATGAAAACATGATCTACACCATACACGAATGATATTTATTTCATAATGCCACATATTCTATGATACCATCGAATATAAATATTCGAATATATACATATTTTGCATCTCACTCGAACTGAATAACATTCTAAAATGCAAAAAATGACAATTTCTTTCGCAGTAAAATCTCACTTATTTACGACCACTTAATAACAACGTTTAAAAGCAAAAAAAAATATACGCTACGAAACATGCCGAAGTGTTACACTTGTGTAAGTGATAATAAACCTGAAAGATGTTTTCAAAGCGGCCATTAGAATCACAGATAAACTTTCACGCAAAACTGAACAATCGGCTGGCAAAGGTATTGTAATGAAGTTTCTCCCGATGCGTTTACGTTTTTTCGCTCGCCATAAAAGCAAGCGAAGTGACTCGAATTTGTATCAATTCGCAAATGAGCGTTTAAAGAGCATCGCGGCCATTAAGACGGATTATTAAACAACGAACAATGTCGAATGGCGCGCAAACCCCTCGTATTTCATTCAATTGAATTTCATTCTGAATGAAATTGCATGCAAATCAGATCGAAGAGATGCGCGGCGGAAGATAGGGTATGAAGAATTGCGCTGGTAAAATCATAAAATATCAGAAGAAGAAGCAGCAGTCCGCGGAAATGCACATTTAAGGCGAGATCGAAAAAAGTTTAATTGCGAGTCTCCTCGCTAATTGCCTTCTTTGATAATTCATTCGTTTCCTGAACATGTTATGTTCTCATTGACAGCGAACCTGACTCGTATCCTTTATATTTTTGCCGGCTTGTAATTGCGAGATTACGGGGCTTAAATGCTCGCGAAGAAATATACCGACGAAAACAATGGAAAACTGCGCGCAAAACACAGGAGAAGCGTATTTCTTTCATCGCGTAACAAGGAATATGTTAAATGGAATCGCGTGTCATATAAATTAATCACATGCAGATGCTTAGCAAGGCATGTCGTAAGCGTTCCAGTCAACGGTACAACCTCAAGTGCACAATATAAAACGATGACTATTTAATGCCACATTATTATAACATCTGCATTCTTCTATGTATTTCCATACACTGGAATTACGGGCTGTTAAATTAGTGTAATTGAGTAATAGATGCTGATTCAAGTATAACATATAGGATGGCGCGCGATTTTTTGCCGCGGCCCCGCATGAGAACTTCATTGTGGCGGCCGCGCAAAAACGCCGCAATTAAAACAATCGCGAAATCGTTTCGATGGTTTTCCATTGGCTTTTGTTACGACCCCGTTGGCTTGGTCGTTTTTGTCACGAAAAATGTGAAACGTCCGTCGCCATCGAACGACTAACGGTGCGTGTACATTTTTAATGCAAAAAATGGCCGATTCGAAACTTTTAATGCATAATTACGTTAATCAATTTTTTCATGGTGTCATTTAGGGGCATTAAAGTTTACGCTTTTTGCCGATCATTTGAAAGTCTTTGCCATAAAAGCGCCAGTGAAAGTTGAAATTCGCCGCAACACCTGCCCCTAATTGATAGGCAACCGAATGTACCGCTTTGTATATAGATCGCGATGCATATATTTGCAAGCCAAGCGACGTTTCGCGGTTGTTTTGGCGAGTTCAAAAATCGGTCACACCGAAACGATTATAACGTCGTGGGTTTCACTTCGGGCTCAATTGGATCATTACACGTAGTTTGTTCTAATTTCTAGATTCATGAATCTTGTTGAATTGATTAATTTCCAATTTACTTTAGCAAAATACAAAAGTCGATTAACAAGTTGCGTTTATTTTATATATTTTTTGACATTACATTTTGTTCGTTTATTTAGTTATTTAGATTGATTTATTGTTTATTTACTTTCAGTTATTCATAAGCATTAATTATGTTTACACTTCATTTGTCAATATTTACTACCAGAAAACGACCTTCTATATCAATATTATTATATTTTAATCAGATTATTATGTATTGTTTGTTTTTATTTGCATTTCGTCATTGTTTATTTAGACTTTTTCTTTATTTACCGTTAATTATCTTTAATTAATTGATGGAAATGTAAATGTAAACATTTACATTTACATTGTTAATATTTTTTACCAGAGTACGATCATCCATGTCAATATTATTGTTTTTCAAACATTGCTCACGTGTTATGTTGTTTTTTTTAGCGTACCGCATAGGTCCGTGCCGTTGTTACTTACTTCGTCCTGAAAACAGAAAAGAAAACACAATCATTAAAACCCATTTCAATCAAGCTATCAAAGAGTATTATGCAATAACATAAAATATGGAACAATCCAAGGTATGCTCAAAATGGAACGCATTCAAATATTTCATATTCAATCTAATTCGAAACGATGTTTATCGCTTCGGACAATTTTCTAACTGGTATTTTTCTATACACAAGAACGAAGGTACACAAAAACTGTCCTTTTCGAAACAGAAATCGAATCCACGAAGCGTCGCGCTGATTGCTGCTTCGCAAGGTACAACCTGTATATGTACCTATGCTATAACTCTATGAGTAATGGCTCTTGATTGGTCACTCGTCGATCATTACGCGCGAGTACGTGACTGCGTTTACATTTCCACGGGTCGTTAACTCGTTTCTATTAAGGCGCGGTCTGCCTCTCGCGTCTCCTTATCTTTTCACTTTATTTTCGTTCGACTTCGCATCTCTTTCGCACCATCGCCTGGTCATTAACATCCGGCGCGTCAAAAACTGTCAACAAATTGACAGCGGCTGCAAATTGACCGGCCAAATCGGTTTCTGGCCGCGACAACCCGGCCAAATGGTTTCACGCGAGCCAACCGATCCGAGCGATCCGATTTTTGTGCGACCACGTCATGAAATATCCATTACCTTTTTGCGCGGCCACGACTATTCCCAGGAAGGACCCGGCCAACGATGATCCCCTGACACAATTAAAAATATATTAAGTAATCCGGGAATCGGCCAGGATCGCCAAACACGCAGCGCATTTCGGACTAATTGTAGACGCCTCGGACGCGCTTCGCATTTTCGAGTGTTTTCGTGCAGGACAATTTACGACTTCATTCCGGGGCAAAAACCAACCGAAGTCGATGCCCTTTTCCCCCCGTTGGGTTTTTCTTCCACGAGGATTCCGGAATCGTCGGTCTCGGTCTGGCATTTGCAATGCTAAACCCGCGCCATAATTGTTTACGATTGTCCGATCAAATATTCATAGGTTCGATTTGCGTGTCTCGTTATCACCTGCTAATCGTACGAGCGTTGCCTAATAAGCCGCTCGTATGTTATGCGATCGTTACGGAATACGAAATATTCCGCACGACGGGATGTAAAATCACTTTCAAGTCCTATCTAATCTGTATTTTTATTCCAACCCGGCTCGTTGTCCGATCCGACTTGCACTCGTATCAAAAGCCACTTTAGATTTCATGTTTAATAATTCAAAACGTCTATCTGCCATCTCGCAATATGATTGGCTGATTTTCGACGAATTGTAATTTCGTCCGTGTCCGACGTTGCGCGCAATCACAGGACCAATCCATTCAACAAATTGACAAGCGTATCATGTCGCAGATCGACTCGCGGTGAGCGCTGCCTACTCGACCGAACTAACGAGACAAAGTCCATTTTCGTAATATCTTCCCATTAGAGCCGTCGCCTCGAGAAATCGTTAGACAGAAATCTAATCACGCCGTTGCACGATAAAGACGTACAATTATAATCGTTATTTCTATTACATGATTCAGCAACGGCCGATCTTATCGCGCAGCGCAGTGCCGGTATCTCGACGGACTACTGCTTTATGAATGCATATGCATCGGTCCGGTACCGGTCGCGATTGCACTTTACAGCGGTCCAATCGGTTCCAGATTTAATAGAGTCGCCGTCTCATTATTGCTATTAATTGCCCGGTCCCGGCGAAGCCACAATTGTTCCCACAACTGCGTAGTTCGCCAGAACAATGGTTGATCGTAAGCCATTTTTGCAACCGTGATTTATCGTCCGCAAAACGATTTAATTGACGTGAACGCAGCGGTAATTGGTGCCGATATGAATACAATTGCCATCGCGAGATCCGCGAAATCATAAACAGGGTGATCGATCAAAAATCGGCCGTTGATCGGCAACGAAATTGCAACCGATCGGTACGTGGTCAGAGACAAATCGGTAATCGATCGGTACATAAATCGGTAACAGATCGGCAGTGAATCGACGCTTAATAAGCCACAAAAGCGGCAAGGAATCGGCAACGAATTCTGGGTTATTTTGGGCCGATGTTGAAATGGTTTCGGAACGACGATCGTCCAGGTGCGTTCGCTTAGTCGCGTCCCAGTTTCGCGCGAAATACGTCACGTTACGTCAGTCTGCGTCGCGAAACGTCACGTCACGGCGTTCGCTCCCTCGTGGCTCCTCCCTTGCGATTTCCACCGACCTCCTGTTTCGCGTAACATGTGGCAAATTGTATGCTGCGCCAACTCCCCACTATAATAAACCCGCGACAACGACGAAGACGGACGAGACGGGTATGCGAGAGTGAGCCAGAATAACAGAGTGACGAGGACGGAACGATGGTTTTTGTGCGAAAGGGTGAGAAAAGCGAGTGGTAAAAGAAAATGGGACGCCTATATAGGCGACGTGGAACGGGGAGAGAGACAGAGCGACTGGGAATGAAGCGTAGAGGGAGCGAGACGGGGACGGTGTTAGAGTGAGACAGATGCAGTGCAGTATTTAGAAGCAGATAACCGCGGGGTCGGACTGGGTGGTTGAAATTAATGTTGGCCGCTTAATTGGAGCCACTGAGGAGTGTGTGCGTGTGGCCAAAGTGGTGCTCAACCTCGCCATTTTGTTACTTGCGATTAGACCGGACGTCAATCCGCGCGGCAAACCGAAAGACTTTTTTTGTTGATCCTCCTAGGATATCTAAGCATTCCTATCACGTAAAGCACCTACTTCATTTACTCGCACCGTCCGACGTTATCAGATGCTTAAGTGATCTGGATTCCAAACTATGTGAACAGCATTACAATTCATCTCAATTATGAACTGGTCTAAGAGCGGTTCAAAACAAAAAAAACGCACCTCACGTTGCGCGACGTCTAATGAACTACCTGGATATAAACATTGTAAAACCGTTCTTGCGATATTAGAACCAGAGGAAGAATTCCCACAATATAGGATTAGTGTTTTGATTCAGCTAAATTGATTCGGTGTTCTTCTCCTGGGAAAATCTCCATCCACTTTGGACATCGTCCACCCAGGATGTTTAGTTTGAAAAAGTTGAGTGCATTTACCAGGACTGACGAGGACTGAGGACTCACATCGGATTATACGGACATTATAGAATCGTTGTTTGCGATATTATAAATTCGAACAAAGAAGGAATAAATTCCCACAAAGTAGTAATTTGATCCTGCCAAATGCACGGAGAAAAAAGTATACCTAAAAATTTCTATATTTTCCGTGTAAAATTACCATACTTTATAGAAATGCAGTCAAAGATGTTATGTCTCAATTTAATTTCAATACAGTATGGTAATAAATGAG
>JABFQC010003961.1:0-13304 GCA_022817085.1 Psilanteris sp. ZL-2020 | reverse complement strand
CTTGGGCCGTAGTTACATTTCAAGCATAAACCAACGTTGATTCGATGATATACCACAACGTAGGACCAGTGTTGCCAACGCTGTTCCAACGTAATTCCAGTTGTAAATTTCTACATGGGTAATAATTCGGTCAAATTCATTAATTTGCAATTGAACTTCTTTTGTCTAACAATTACTTTATGTTTAATAATTTTTACTGAACTTGCAGTAATTATTAATCAAATTTTCGTCTGTGTATATTTTTGCATTTAACTCGAGCAAATTAATATAAAAAGGATTAGTTACTTCAGGAGAATTAATCAGTAAACGGTTGCTTCGATATCTAATTATTAAAGATTGAAATGCGTATTACTGATTGCAATTAGTAATTTGTAAATAAATCTTTATTATCAGAATTTATTAAATGTAAATACTGAATTCTATTCTACAAAATAGCATAAAATTTGCATATTTCAAGTGTTTTCAATCAAGAAGCAACCGTCTTCCGTTTCTTGTAACCAAATTTTGCGTTCCTTGATGAAAATGTTTCTTTTTTTAGGAATCAAATTGAATACCTGACAAACTGAATTCAAATAATTGTATAACTGGAATTCAAATTTTAATAATCAAATGGAAAATATAGTCTCATATTAAGAATTGGATAATTATTATATTAAAATCTAATTATACTTATCGGAATTCGGAAATCATTGGGTTTTATTTAGGTTAAGTGAAATGAGATGGAACTATATATATATATATATATACATGTATTTACAATATTTGTGGATTTCCTACAGCCGTTTCTAATTGCCGTGTATAATATATTTCAATTATTTTTACTACCGCCTTTCAACCACAGAACCAAATTAACTCAATTCTTGACCATTGTCTGGCGACATACCTGCGCTGATAATCGGATCTTCGATTGCGTCTATGTGCGTATGTCAGCGGATTAAAAGCGGATTGTCAAGCAAAGTTCTCGCTCAATTGATATTTGACTTGCGTTTGTCGCGTCGTCTCTCGACTCGAATCACAATCACGCAATTAAATTACTAATGCCAGTTGCATGCAAACAGTCGCGAAACTCCGTAGACGCGAATTAGATGACGTTTGCGTACACCGTCAACGGGTTCAACAACAGACTCGATCAATCATTAATCGAACGTTTCACGTGCGACGTTATTCCGACTCGAGGATTCAGTTTACTCGAGCTTTCGGATATAGGTGGACGGGCAAGTTTGCGGCAAACTACCTTCATCATTTACAGCGCTTCAAAGAGCTTATTTGTTCGTCCTGACAGTTTAAGTCCGCCAAAGTTAGGAATATTGCACGAGTGGAAATCCGTGAAAAAAAGCCAGGCAATTCCAAAACCGAAGTTGCAACTAATAAACGGAAAACCATCCAAGTTATGTTTTAATATATGTGTTTAATTATTCGCTGCAAGCATATACATTAAAAGACAAGTATAAGCGATGAATAATGCGATTTTAAATAAAACTCAATGTTACTGATACTTTTTTACAAAATTGTTATTAGTATTTCGCAATAATATATTCATTCACGTATTTTGATTTATCATTGATCTGCAAGCAAATTTGGTTGTATTATTTCCCGCCTTTGGCCAACGTATCTTTGGTTAAATGACACGAATAGAAATTTCTCACAAGTACTAAGGTGTGCGACGTTAGAAGAGTACGGAAGTAAATTTGTAACACGGATTAATGCAAACAGATATATTTCGGTGAGTGCATTAGTTTTTTTTATTTCCTCTGTATTAGTTAATTTTAAAAATCGAATTATGATTTGTAAAGATTTGATACAAATATTTATCATAAAGTTTAAGTAACGAATTAATGCATTAGTTATACTATTTACAATAATAATTCGTAATTTCCGTTCTACTGAAGATAAAGATACGATACAAAGGCTACTTTAAAACTTGAGTATTAAACTTCGTCGTCATACAATAAGCATGTAATATAGACCTGTAATTCATTTGCGATTCTTTATTACCGCATAGTTTCTATGTTGTGTTGAGAAAAAATGTAGCTTAATTGAAGAGGTGATAGTTATTAAAAGCAATGAAATTAACGGACGAATATAATAATTAACCACTTACCGAGTACATCTCTAAAGTATGTGACTTTGTCATTTATAAGAACCTCAATTTACTCATGACGATGTTACTCATACGTACTTAAATCCATACTCCCTACAAATTCGTGCCTTCCTTTACACAAAACCACACGCGACAAAGTTTCCTCGGTCGTGCAAAACCAGACGCGTATTTAATTCCAGAATTTATCTAACTTTGCATCAGTTGAATTTTGCCACGTTACGTCTGGTGTTAATTCTAAACTGTTCAAATAAGCAAACTCGTACGATTTATGAACAAAAAAACTTGTCAAAGAAACCCGCATAGCACAGCGCGTATATACTGACTATTATAAATGAAATATCCAATGGAGCTATAATTCTAAATATTGATGTATTTTGCCGGTCAAATGTTAGTGTGTTTAATATTGAAATTGTATTAATTAATGAATCGGCTAATTAAAAGTTTTACGCAAACATGATGAAATATTAGATTTGAAAAGGGATTGAAGAAATGTTCTCAGTATTCATTAAAAAGTTGCTCTCAAAACTTTAATAAAAGACCTATTCGAACACGACAGTGCAGCAATTTTATTAGTTAAGAACTTGTCTTTAGACCATATACCTGCTCAGAATGAATTATGCTAACATATTTCCAAACATATATCGCAAATCATATTCCTATATAAAGATATTTGTGTTTTATATATTTTGTATAATAATACGTACTTCAAGATTTAAAGTATTTTATTTTTTTTCTTGGATATAAACTGGCATCTTGAACAGTTAAACGGGCTTTAAATTACTTCTTAATAACAGTATTGCTGGCAAAAAAACATTGAGATGTTTGATTAGAAAACGTTGCATTGTAATAGTTGCATACTAAATACATGATATGTATATATATTGTACGATTAAGTTGAATACTTTCAGCTGTACATAACGAGAAATATTTAGCATTTAATGAGGCATCGACAATGAGATGTAATTGTCATTTATATTTCATGTCGAATGGATCTTTCAATGTCTCTCATTATGTAATTGTCGAACAGGATTTCGGTTCACTTGTTATTGTGGCGGGCTTGGTTCAATTGCATTTGATCCTTGCAGCAATTTCTATGCCACGTTGCGATTTAAAAATAAATACATTGTTCGGATGCAAATGCTCGTAAAAAGATCGTCTTGATGTAAATATTTAAATAAATGTAAGTCAATATTGTTTATATTCATTTAATATGTAGTAAATATTAATATAAACACAATATGAAAAATGTTTTATAATTTGTTAGTTATTTGATTGTCAAAGTTAAACAATGCCATTAAATTATTAATAATTCAGAGCTGCATTGAATAAATAAAATTTTCCTTTCTTGACTTTCCCCATTTTAACCAACAACATTTCTTGCAAATTCTCGTATTGCAAATGAATTAATTTAATAATATATTGTCAATGTAATTTTTGTATTTTTTAAAAGTATTGTTGTTCGGTTAATTTAAAATTTAAAAATAAAAGACGTATAGAATAAAAACATTTAGACGAAAAAACGTATTTAGTGAAATGATAACTTTTAAAATTTCTGATTAATATTTCAAGTAAGGTATATTTTTAAGTTTCAATATCTATTTTTTCTAAATTTTAAAATAACAAATTCGACATATTTAAATATGTCATAGAGACCCTAGTCAATATCCCCTTATCTTTAATACCAAAATAGAACCAAATGACAATTACTTTTTTAAGCGTTATATATTTACAAAAATCAATCAAATATAATTACCAAAAAAGGTGATTAATTATCGAAACAGTAAGTTAGAGGGAAACACTGAAAGTCAAACCACGGAATTAGTTGCATGGATGGAAATATTATATAGAAAATGCAACGTAAGTCGTAATGCTTTCCCTTGTTAAAGATAAATAGCAAGACTGAAAATCGACACGATGCGCGTATCAACACATCAGTCTTCACTCTATAACGTCGTATCTATAGCGGGTTAGCAAAAATTATTCACCAGTTTAGAACATAATTAGTAATTTGGATTTGTATCAATTTTGTAATCGTTATTTAGTTACGATCATTTTATTACGATTCACTGTGTTGGTAAGATCTTGATAAAACAAGCACGAAGTCATAGCAGCTTCGAAATTCAGGTCAAGAGAGATGGGGGGAAATGCATTTAACAAATGTATTTGTTGTTTGTTTCATTCAGTCTCTCTTAATCTATTCTCTCTCTTTCTACACTTTTATCAATTATACACTCTATCATTTAATTATATTTTTTTTTATATTTTCAAAGTTTGAAGACAAATAGAATTTTTTAAAACTATATGTTCTGATTTTTATTATTTTATTAAATTAATTCGATCAAAAATTTGTGCACGAAAATGCAATTTACAAAAAACAGAAAAGTTTTTAAAATTTATATACATATGATTGACGAATGTACAGGAGCCAAATATATCCATTTGAAATATTACAATATTGTGCATTTTTTCAATTAACATTACACATTTTGGTATAAATAATAAAACGCGAATACTAGAAATTGAACGTTTAATATTATTCTTTATTACATATACCAGCTTTCAAAAACAACTATATATAGTTTATTCATACTCATTTTTTACAGTCATTTTTAATTTATTGTCTTCTTACAAAGTATGACATTTAAATATTTATTGTAATGTAATTTTATGTTAAATTATATATATATAAACTCAGCATTAAATTATAATCAAGATTTATTATTGTTATTATTAATTATTTAATCGAATTATTCAAAAGTTGAAGTATTAAAAAATTCCTACTAATTTTGTAATATGAAAAAATCTTTTATTGATTTTTTTATTTCTTTATACAACTACAAGAAACAGTTTGTCGAAAAAAGTGGTTACATAAAAAATTATCTAAGAATAACAATTTTAAAAAAAAAAAACATACAATGTAGTTAAAAAAGATGTTATTCTCTAATTTATCATATAATATATTTTTCAATAATTGGACAAAAATATTATATAGAAATTGATTGAAAAGTTTACGATTCAGAAAGTATAGTTTTATATAGAAAAAAGTTTTCTGATCAAAACAATAACCCTTGGTCTCTCGCACGCATTGCTGGGTACTAAATATAAATTATAAATATATATATAAAAATGTGTTTAAACCATAAAACCATTTCAATAAAAAACCAATAATATTATTATATTACTACACTTATTTTATAAATGCATGTGCCGTAATGGAATAATTATAATACTTAAAATATTTTAGTCGTAATAAATCGTATAATTATTAGTGCGTTCATAAATTTGCATTATTACAAATTAAATTAACAGCTCTCTACGTCTTCTAAATTAAACGTTCTATTTGTCATTTTAAGAAAAATGATTTATTCACCAAAACAAATAAAATTAAGTTACGTATTACAAATAAATATCGTAATTTAATCCAATGAGAGTTATGATATATCTTTTTAGAATATACTATGTTTTCCTTTCTAATTTAATTTTTTTTGTTTATTTTAATCTTGAATTAAACTACAGGTTATATTTTAAAATAAAAAAAACTAGTCTGAAAAATACATTAATTTACATTGCATCGCAGTAGTGCATACTTTGCTTTTTTTCCTTTTTTTATTCTGCCGTCAAACATAATAAAATAATCCTCTAAAGCCAGTAGTGCAAAATTATAGCAAAAGACCGCCAAATACATCACAATATTTGTATTTTTTTCATTTTTTATTTTCTTTTGAGCACAACACACAGGTGCTTGACACCATTTCCCTCGAAGTGTCGGATTATTTTTCGTCGTGCGGTTGCTAGTGTGCATAGTAATAATTTTGAATAAATGTCCGATTTCGAGCAAAATACAGCACAAGTTCCATTCGCACAAGACACGAGAAAGTAGCATATTTATAACATTATATCGTATCGTATTCAATGGATGTGTTTATTTCAACTGGCTGGCATTTATTATTGATATATTTATTAGCTATGCCGCAAAATGCTTTAATGCCTTAACTGCAAACCAAAATTTAATTTTAATCAATTTTTGCTTTATCCGTAAATTTTATTCATTAGATTTTAATAGATAACTTCAATTATATCTGAATTTATGCTGCCAATTCGAAAATGTTGGTTTATTTCAATGAAAGTGTAATTAAACTAATTTCGAATCTATATATAGTGAAAGTTACTTTTTTCAATAGTAATTTTCGAAATATTACACAAACACATAATCTAATCATTAAACGACCGTTCTTAAATTTACCTTATATGCGTATGCATAACCTAATTTAACTACGGAATCACTTGCCAAAGAAGTTTCAAAGAATTGGCTCTAAAATAACTGTAATTTAATTTGCACATTTCACTTTTGTTATCGGTGCACATGCGAGTGGAATATTAACAAATTTATTATAGACATTCTTAGGTTACATTAAATGGATTTCGTGTTGCTTTTCACCTTAATATATTCAAGTGTCGTGAAATTGCAATGGAAACATGAATCCTCAGTTTGAATTACTTTTCATATGCATTGTAGCAAAATAAATAATCACAGGTATACCTCGTGGCAATTAAATTTAAATTCATTAGATTGATTAAACTATATACACAAGTTAAATACTTCAGAAGTATTCGAAAAATCCTGCTTAAAATATATACGTAAACAATAAATTTAATATAAATACTTTTTTTAAATACTTGTATACACATGATTGTAATATTTATGAATTTTAAGCATGTAATAACACGGCGTGTATTACAAAAATATTTCATTTTCAAGTTTCTTTTTACAAATATATTTAACTGAATATAAAACAATAATATAAGCGATTCCGAAATTAGATGATTATAGTTGTATAATTATTTATAAAAACAACTATATATGCTGTATAAAAAAACTTTACAAAAGGTAATTTAAATTTTTGATACCAGTTTTAAACAACCTTTTTGAAAGATAATTAATTAAAATACATATAATAACGTTAAATTCAATGACCACTCAAATATTCAATTATTTAAATATTTTTATCAGAGTTAGAATAAATCTATACTTTAAATATATATACAACACGTACAACACGTGTGGTTGCAATGTTGGTTTAAAACGAACGCCAATATAATAATTGAGTCGTTCTTTTTTATTGACCTTAAAATTTGCAGTAAAACAGTATTTCGCGAATAAAGAATCCAATTTTGCTCAGCAACTGTGTCCACGTAAAACGTGATCGTTTTTGACATATATAAAATCTAAACGCGCCATAACTGGTCGAATCAATATCCAAAGTCAAAAGCAATTACTTGTTATTTCTAAGTAGTAAATGTCAAAGTAAAAAGCAGCTCTTATCGTAATTAAAAAGAAATTCACAACAATTGTAGAATTCGTTTAAAATTCACACTGACGCTCTTAATGTGTTGTTATTCTTCGCCATTTCGACCGCGATTTGCATGAGCCTGGAATGAAAATGGAACCTCTTCAAAGTTTCGCCACGACACATTCCGAACTTCTTCGCTGTTGGAGCAATTAAGCGACTATGCCATAAATCTTTATTCGAACAAAGTTTACATTCGAGCTTTTTCCCTTAACGCAGATGGCGTTGCAAAAATACACCGTCGTTTAATCAAACCACAAAGCACAAGTTCATTTCGTTACGAGATACATTATTTGGTTTGAAAACGTCAAGATATTCAACTCAAAATATTGTGAATATTATTTTAATCGAATGGAGATTTAACACAGGCAATAGCAATGTCTCAAAAATATATTTTTCGAGGTAATATTAATACAAATATATAATGAAAGCAAAGAAAAGAAAAGAAAATATAAATTATTAGATAAAAAAATGGTATATTTTTAATTGATGTTTACTGTACTTTAGCATACTATTATAAATTTATATTTATATACAAAATATATTGTGTTTCTTTAAAATTTACCATTAACTTAAAAATTATATTCTCTACATTAAAAGTTCTGGTAATTTATCACAATACTGATAATACCAAATCGTACCATTTTACGAATCAGATCACAATGTAAATCTTCTAACAATTAAAGTAGATAAAAGTTCGTTTAAAAAGGTCTTTGAATGTTTTGTTTGTGATTTATCGAAAGTAAATTCAAATATTATAGAGAATTCAGTTGAATAAAGTTATGAAACGAAACATCGTTACTCTCGCAATAAAAAAGTTAATTTTTACAATTATTCTGAAAAGTTAATTTTGCAATTATTCTAACAATTTTTTTTTATATTTCAAGTAGCTTTCCTAATTAATATAGACTAAAAAGTAAAAACCTTGCGACATTTCCAAACGCCGTCAGTAATTTTGTATTATATCTTGGAAATTAAATTCTTTACGAAAGATTTTGCAGAATAATATAGCTTTAAGAATTCAATACTCATTTGGAATTTCAAACAAAATTAAAATATTTACATAATAAATTTTCTTAGTTTTATAATACGTTTATAGATAATTTAAAAAAAAATTGAATATAAATATCAACGAAACATTTTCTAGAAAAATCCGAAATTCTCCTATTGAACACGTAAAATTATAATTTAAATTTTAATTTCACAACATAAAAAGTTAATGTCCAGAAAATTGGGAATACATTTGTATATACGAAGAACATAGCCCAAAAATATAAAACACAAACTCAACAAGCTTTTACAAGGTGTGATGGAAATAAAACTACATTTAAAAAAACGTTAATACCGTCGTTAAAAACTGTCTCGGTCTTTTCGTTTTTCGCGCAACATCTTTTCGTCTTTGGACTATCTGAGAGTCGTTACAAGTGGCGTTCCTAGTAAGGCTGAACAAACTGGGTCACCCGTAGCCCGCGGTTCTCGCGCAAGGTGAATTTTGCGAAACAGATTGTAAAATAAAACAGCGACATTCAAGAAGAAGTGAAAAAAATTTTTGCACAATTTAACGTTAGTTGCATGAAGTATTTAGACACGTGTGACTTGCTTCAGTTCTCAAGGTGGTTTACAAAAATCGTTATCTATAGTGCTTGGCAATAGGTAAATTTCATTTGATTCGTTTCCACTCAAAGTTACCAATAAAATTTTTCTTTTTCATTTTCATGTGATTAGGAGGAAGTTTTGATTATTGTGCATAAAGTGTTTCGCAAATGAGTCTGATAAACCTGACTAATACAATCCTGATACAAAGAATCCGGTATAGTTAGCATCCGGTAGTAAAAATAAAAAAACTAATTACTGCAAATGTAACGACTGGGTGTGGTCCACTGATGTATGGACCTTGAATAATAATGTAAATTCCTTAATTGCTCCGATAAACAAGGATTCATTGAAATATAAATGAAAAATATTATTTATTAATTTTATCTTAAATTTTTCCGAACGATGTTTACATTAATTACACGAAGAATCGTATGTTACTCAATAATATATATAGTAAAGTTTTTTTTTTTAAGTTAGATGCAAATATATAAGTAAATGCATATAATTTCTATAGATTTCGTTAAAGTCAAAGATTGTGTGAATGTGTACTTAAAATTCTGTAAATAAATAAATTTGAATAATATTAATTTATTTAATAATAATAATTAAAAATGAAAAAGATTTAAATAAATTTAGAAATTTAAAACCCTTCAATTTCTTTATTACAATAAATATTTTAAGGTCAGTTATTTCATTAAATTAATAATATTAAAATTAAAACACATACATTATTTTTTTATTATAACATAATAATGTATATATACCCGCATATCTACGATATTTTTTAGAAAAATATATTATTCTTCAAGAAATCCAAAAAATCTAAAGAAATCCGACTTAATTTACAGCTGGTGTTATCTCTAGAATTTTACGTTGCCTCCGACAAGATCTATTGGAAATCTCCTAAATATCCACCCATTTCATTCTAAATATATTATTGTAAGAAATGGCTAAGCCGTATATTAAGTCTAGTATATAATTTGCGTAGGGACAATTTAATTCTTTATTTATAACAATAAAGAATTTTGTATATACTGATAATTGTATATTTAAATATCTGATATAACATATAAATATATATATATATATATATATGTATTGCTTCTGGCGCAAAACAGGACTCGCCCTATTTCGACCCCCAGTTAAGTGAGTACTCTCCTAGCAAGAATGCTAATTAAAATATTATTTTTAAAACATTTTATAAAAAATTTTTATAGATAAACCTAAAAAGCATTACTTAAAATATACTAACTTTTCATTTCACTATATTATTAAATTTAAATAATGCTGAATAAATATATTAAAATACTTTAAATATATACACATATATATATATATATATATATATATATATATATATATATATATATATATACGCAAAGTAGAAAATGCAAACATAAAATGTACACCACTTACTGTTGATAACGTCGTTACTTTTTGGAATACAACGAAGAAAAGTAAAAATATAATTATTATACGATACATCGTTTGATAAAACGAGGACGGTTTTGGTCGCGCCATGCCAATTAAGCGAATGTATTGCGTGCTACCAAAGTGTGCAATTACTCGAAGTTAGTGAGAAGTATAGTTATCACCTTTATACTAACATAACAAGGACTACTCTATTCATCAACCAAAATTCGTGATTCGCATTCTACTAGTCGCACGACGGTTTGAATAACCAGACTGTTTGTATATGTGAGTGCATATACCTATATATAAAATGGTTCCAAAAAGTCATCACTAGTATTGAATTTGAATTTGAATAAAGCTGTCTTTTTATTTTAATAATAAAACGATTTTCGCAATTTAACTCATAAATATTTAATATTATAGTAAAGGATGATTTAAATAACGCTATTCATTTTGAAATTTATACAATACATTTGAAAGGACATTTTGAATGATCTTTTACGATTTCTTAAATTAAAAACAAGATTGTACTGTTTCAATAATATTTGTTTATTTGTATATAGTATTACATAAATATACATCAATATTATCTCACTAATTTATATAATAATTATTTATCAATAATTTCATACGATTAAATGATAAAGATACACGATTTTTGAGAAATTCTAATAATATTATTGAAAAAATAAACAATGTAATGAAATGGAGGATCTTTTAAATCTGTCGTTCAAAGAGTTACAAATTCAGACAAGCGAAAAAATCCCCACTTTTTGTTGAACACCCTATATACACGAAAGCACACTTCGGGGTCAACTCGAGGCAATGCTCGCGCAGAGGTCATCTCTTTTCGCTCAACTCGAACTCGGCAAAACAACGCCGCCAGCTCCTCAACTTTTTTCTTCACATTCGCGCCCTTATTGGGACACGCGGCACGCTTTTTTTGTAACACACCAACGAACATACAATTCATACCACTACACACAGAATAAATCATATGTAATAAAAATTTATGGCCGTACTTCTGGGTTGGGAGATTATCCAGCACACTCAAACCTTTAAAATCTCCGTTAATTTCAATCACAATTACATCCGGTTGGGAATGCAAACAAAACGAAATTTTATTTGTTTTTGTTTTCGTTCTTTTTAAAAGGCTAATTTTCGAATTGGAACGTTGGCTCGTGAATATGACAATCGCTTTGAATTAAAAGATTTAAAATATAAGACAGAAGTATTTTAGAAGAGTAATATTATTCTCAGAAATTGAAATAGTCTAATTATAAAAAAAATAATATAAATAAGTTGATCTTAAAACCCACCCTATAATAATATTAAATGCAAATATAAGTTTTCAATTTACAAACAATATTCGATTTAAACATATACTTATAACAATTAAAGTTTACATGTCAAAAAAGCATACATTTATCAAATTTATTGTTGGCTGTTTTATAAAAATTGATTAAAAAACTTGAAAAATGGATTTTCGGTATTGCGATTCGTCGCATAAAGCAATTCAAAAGCGTCGTTCCTGTTTAGTAGAAAGCTATATCGATTATAAATTTAAACACCGCTAAAAGAATTTTATATCAATATATGTGATAATCGCAAAATCCTTAACATAGATAATCAGAATATTTCATTTCTGATTAAAATTCTCCACTTTGTTAAATTATAATTCGTTTGTTTCAAATTTCCAACCGTAATAATATTATAATTTTTTAATTGAATACAAACATAAACTTCATGGCATTAACGATGTTGACGGATGAACCAAAATATATCGCAGCAGAATACAAAAAGTGTGAATAATTAAATGAAGTAAATTACTTGGAACTCTTTCTTTGAGATGTCTGAAAACAGGTGACATTTGTGTACATCTTGCGCATACCTAATTATCAAACAACCCAAAACTTTTACCCCTAAAAAAATGAATCGTAACAATGTTTGCAGTTGATTTGCATTTGCATTCATCTGTGTGCAGAAACGCGAAGATGAAATGGCAAAAAATACTTGTACACCGGCCATCTGCATAATAAAAATATTACATTTAAATGGCGGTGATTAAACTTAAGCTTCTGCGCTCCGAGTAATGAAGTTTGCATCTCACGAAAACTGATTTTATTTATCGAATAAAATAAAGATGCGCTGAAACTTTTGTAAACTGCGCCGAGTGGAAAGTTCGGGTTAGAAAAAGTTTGCTTCAGTGTGTCGGCTTTGTGTTTTCAATTCCAGTGGGTCGATGGAATTGAAACAAAAAAAATATTTCTGGTTAATATAATCTTGAATTTTCGGAACACAATTATGGCGTTAATGGAAACAATAAATTGTGAATTAACTTATTTTATTGTTATCGCGTAATGCTTGTTATCGTGTAATGAAAAATTACGAAATGTAATTACAGTGCAACGCTGCAGTAATTGTTCATGAATAATGCAGTTTTCGTTTAGACGCGATGCACTGTGGATTCTGTAATGTAATGTTTGAGTTCTGTTAAGCGAAAGTTGGAGAATTTCTTAAATATTTACCGAATTCTTCGAATTATTCGAGAGTTATTTCCTACAAAATTCTTTTTAACAAGAAATCGTTTATTCTATATATATTCAACACCGATAAGTGTAGTTTAGAAAATAAAAAAGTATTTCTGTTTCGTTTTGTCAAACTTCAACTTCTTAAGAGGAGAATTATAATTTCATTCACTGAAAAAATAATCTTGCAAATTTTGTGTATAAACCATTCGTTTTTTTAAACACAAAGATTATAAAAAATGTGATTATAATCAAATATAATACAAATATTATATAAAAAGATATTATTACAATAAAATAAATAAAACAAAATGTGAC
>JABFQC010003960.1:0-13305 GCA_022817085.1 Psilanteris sp. ZL-2020 | reverse complement strand
AATTAAACATAATGGTGTATGTAATTTTGAATATCTAAACCGTACATAAATTTCATACGTGATTTCACACGTAATTTCATACGCCAAATTCGTACGTATTTTCATACGTAATTTCATACGTATTTTCCTACGTAATTTCATACGTATTTTCCTACGTATTTTCATACGTAATTTCATACGTGGGTTTTTTCGACTGGGATATATTAGTGAACCTTAAATTCATCGATTTAACTTTATTGATATATTAATTAATGTAAATTTTTACTAATTGTGAATCAGTAGAAAATTCACATCTAATATTACGGGATTATATATACACTCAGAAAAATTAAACTTAGAAAAGTGCTGTTTATAACACTAATTTGGCGACATTAAAACAAAATCCTAAAAATTACTGTTTATAATAGCATTATACTAAACAATGGAAGGACAATTTGGTATGAAAAACTATATTTTTACAAGGAAAAACAGTAATTTTTAGGTTTTTACTTTAATGTCTCCAAATTAGTATTATAAACAGCAATTTTCTACGTTTAATTTTTCTGAGTGTAGTCTCAGCTGATGGTTTATATTTATATATATATAATAAATAAAAAATGTCCTAATGCATGATACAATGACTATAAATATAATAAAAGTTACGATAATATGTGGATGTGTCTATAATACCTATATCCACATAAAGTCATTATATATTTGCAAACAAAACCTCGGATTATCGTATAAAAAATAATTTTTATTACATTTTGTATCGGTAGTGTAGGGAATTAGAAGTAATTTAAATATTTTTCAATTAAATGAACAAAAATATGAATAAAACAAGGGATAAAATAAAAAATAAAATAAAACCACTCATTTATATTTAGAATTTCATTTTGATTCGTATTCATAATTAGCAAGTTACTTATTTGATTTTAGTCATATATGCAATCTAGAAAAATTAATTAAGAATAAAAATATTATGTTGCAATTTCGAATTAAGTTTATTTGAA
This sequence comes from Psilanteris sp. ZL-2020, assembly GCA_022817085.1. NCBI lineage: Eukaryota > Metazoa > Arthropoda > Insecta > Hymenoptera > Scelionidae > Psilanteris > Psilanteris sp. ZL-2020. The sequence goes on along the minus strand of JABFQC010003960.1, from coordinate 12,313 downwards.
TGTTTAAATCTAATATGGTAACGGAATTGTTAAAGTTCATTTCAAAAGATTAGAAACCATACGAGCATATGATTAAATTTATCTGATCTCTTTATTGATTATTTAATTACAAAGATGTGTCTCTTCAATACACGTAGAAAAGTATATCATATGTTAAGAATTCCAGACGTCTATATTATTACAACAGCCATAGTAATAATTAATACATCGATTATCCGCAAACAATAATCAACGTTTGAGTTATAAAGTTTCAATACAATTAAAGAAAAGTCTTATCATTTTTCTTATTCAACTTATTAATTAATTCAAACTATAAAAAATAACATACAAATACTACTTATTATATCCTATAACCAACAATCCGCTATGAACAATTTATGTAATAAAAAAAGTATGTTTATATAATTCATCTATAATATATACATATGACAAGATTTATACATGAATTATTAATGTCTGAAATACGTAAATAAAGTCAGATATGTCTCACTCGGTGCATTTAAATGTAATAATATTTGAATATTATTAAAAATCCGTAAAATATATCGCATCGTGGTATATAGAACATTTTAGGAATATTCTAATATTATCTTACACTGAGAAAAATAATATTACAAATTTTACCAAACTAGATAATAAAAGGAGGAAAAGTGAGCAAAAATGTAAATAAACATTAGACAATATCATGATATTTACCAATTATTTGGTAATATTTGACATATTTTTAGAATTTTCTGACCGTAATTTATCATAATATTTACATTTTTGCCTGTTTTTGCTACGTTTATTATCTAGTTTGGTCAAATTTGTAAGATTATTTTTTTCAGTGTATAGAGTCCCGTATCTTCAACGATATTCAAAGTAATGTTCGGAATGAGCTATGTATGTATAATTAAAGACGTAAGGTTAATAAATAGATAAAAACTGAAATAAATAACTTGAAAGTTGAAAAAAAAAATAAAAAATAAGGGCACACTGCTATCTGCAGTGCCTGTATATGGAAGCGACAATTATACCTCGTCTAACCTATATCGATTTACCCCCCAATTTGGAAATCGCGGTAGTTCGAGGAGCGACGTGAAAGACTCGTACCGTGCAGGCGTGTAAGGGGCCCGGGCGTGTTGCTTGAGAAATCCCAAACATAACGCATAGGTTACACGTTACACGCGCAATCGGGAGTCGAACACAAGCTACTTGAAGCAGACCACGTGACAACACCCACTGAGCAGATCTGCCATTAAATTTACGTTTAGCGATCAATGTTCAGCTGTGCCATCACTAGCACACACTTCCAGTATTACATTGTTTTGAAGACTATATATGCTGAAGGCATGTAATCTTGTTACTTGCGAGAAACATTCGCACAAAACACGTTCAATCACTTTTCTCCGATTCCAGATGATATTATGAAATATATTTACGTATAATATTATTAAAAGTGTTGTATTAAAAACATACTATTCATACATTTGAAAATACGATGGTTTTATAGTTAAATATTTAATTACATTATTCATAATTTCAGCAAAATAAAGCAAGTCGCACCTGATGGCGAATGCTGAAACTAACAGGCTTTTCGTTACACTAAGTTAGTTTCTGTGTTGATAATTACTATTGTTGGGATTTGTTGTAATTTGAATGACGAAATAGGTTATGTGTGTTGTGAATGTCAATTGTTGATTTATTCGTTCGATTGTTATGATTAAGCAATGTTAAAAAATAATTATAAATATTCAACTCTGGGAGATTTCAGTATTTCATTTACTTTCTTTCAGGTTTCAAAGGCAGTTCAATTATTTATTTTTAACATTTATTTATATATTAGTAGTTAGTACAAGAATTTTATTTATATAGATAATTTATCATTTCAGTTAAACATAAAAGATGTGTAGCTTTTATTTATTCTTATTTAAATAATACTTATTATAAATCAATGGAATACTTATAATTATATATTTGACAAATAACTATAATCTAATTCATAACATCAATCATATTTTGTGTCAATATTTATTATTATCAAAAATCGTGTCATTAGGATTTTAGACCTGATATAATTTCAGTAGTTCAGAACACAGTATTTTCATTGTGTATTTATTTTGATGATTATGATAACACCGAAACAAGTTATCGATAATACAATACAATAGACCCTCCTACCAAATTTAAACAATGACATAATACAAAAGACATCCCTAACAGAACAAAAGGATGTTAAAACGTTTAAAAATTTTCAAAATGTTTTTAGAACGTTTTCTTGTTTTAGGAACGTGTTTACATTAAAAATTATAAAGATAAAATAATAAAGAAAGCTCCCTTATGGAAATTATTTCTTCAAAATATCTGATAAAGTGTGAAAATATAAAAAATTCTTAAATAATACTTACAATGTCTTAAAGACCCAATTTTGACACTTTCAAAGTTTTTCAACGAATCTCAATAATCATTTCTACAAAGGCTTTAATTACCTTATAAGCTTGAAAACAGAAGACACTAATGATTGCAAAGTGTCAATATATTTATAACCTTGAGTTTTTGGCTTGTTTCTGTAAGTCTTGATCATCAACTCATGTATTGTTGTTTCTTTATTGGCTATAAGAGTATATATAATCATATATGTATAATAAAATATATATATTCCATTGAACACTAGCAATAATTAATACATATGTTAAAATTATATGCTTATGATATATGTGTATAATAAATATTAAATTTCTTATACTTTTAAATCTCAAAATCAAATTTGAATAATGAGTTATTATTTATAGTTCCTAACAAAGATGAAAATTAATTAATATAATTAATTGCATCGTAATCACACAGAAATACGTATATAAAAAAGTAATCATTTTTGCTGCTTTAATTCAACTTACTACCGTAGTTCTAATGTAAAATATATATTAGATGAACTAAAAATTTGTTTAACTATTACATTTTGTAGATGAAGCTTATATAATTTTAAATGAATGTTTCAATAAATATAAACAAAACTGTTTATTTAATCACAATTTATCAAATACAAATACAATAAATTAATGTTATTAAACATCAAACTTCATATCATTAACTTTTTTTTTATATTTACAATCGCTTATTTTAACCTTATTAAATATATTTTTTTAATAACAAAAATTTACAAGCAACGAATATGGGAAACTGCGCTTTTATAAAACATCCTTTTCAAAACAATTCAGTACCATATAATCTTGATTACAGTATGCCTAAAGATAAACAAACAGATTCAGATGTAATTATCCAATGCAATGAAATGTCTTATGTTCATCCTAGTAACAATAATAAACCGGGAAATCCAGGTACCAAATTTAGGTAACAAATTCATTGACAAAATGCTTATATTTTATTTTAACATTAAAACACAAACCATTATTATTGAATTTTATGTATGTCATAAAGTCAGTTTTCTGAAATTAGTGACTGTCAACATGACAATATTCATTATGTAAAATAAAAAATTGCATTCACGTATTACAATTAAATAAGTTTAATGTTAATGGTATAATTAATTAAATTATTTATTTAAATATATACATATATTTACAAATTAAATAAATAAACACAAAAATTACAAATAAATAAATGTATTAAAATCTTAATAGGAACATGGGATCACTTAAATAGGAGATTTGATGAGTTAAATCCAAGAAATTTTGATGGTTTACACATAATGAAAAATTGTAAACTTAGCAAAAACTTCAATGTAAATCATACATTTATTATGAGTGGGACAAGTCCTACTGGATACAGATTTGGAGCCAGTTTTGTTGGAAGCAAAATAATTGAACCACATGAAAGATATCCTTCCATGAATGGTTTAATAATGCCAAATGGTAGCATGAATGCTTCATTTAGTCAAAGTTTTGGCTGTCATTGTCGATTCCAAATGGATACTCAGATTGATAAAGATAAATTTAAATTATCTAAATATGCGTTAGATTATAGAACAGATGATTTTACAATATCTTCAAAAATAACAAATATTGACTTATTTAAATGTCATGGAAAATTTAGTTTACAATTTCTTCAATCGATATCCCCTAGAATTGGTACATTAAGTTTTTAAATTAATTTATTAATTTCATTAATTATTAATGAAGAATTTGATTAATTATAAGAATTTTAATATTAAAGTGTAAATTATTTAAATAAACATAAATTAAATATTTAAAAATATATTACTATTATAATATTATGTATCATATAATATATATTGCATATTAGGAAATAAAATCTTCATTGTAAAATATATTTATTTAATTCTGTTATACAGAATATACACTATGTTTATATAATTACTTAACTTGTGAATATCTTTTGTGAATAAGTTGAACTTTTAAATATTAAATATAAATTTATTTATAATACAATCAATATTTAATAACCAAATCAATTAAATTGAAGAAATATCATTTTAACACTTGATGTTTAAAAATACTATTTATTTAAATATATTTTACAGTAAAAAGAGATTGTTTCTTAATATAACATTCACTAAACAAGTTTGTAATTTAATTTTATTATAAATCATCTTCATCTCAGCTGTTGGCGCTGAGGTATCCTGTTGGAAAGATGCAAATTACCTTTTAGGAAATCAAAGTAATATGTCAGGTGCTCTTCGATATAGTACTGGTCGTCGAACTATATCTACTATTATTGGTGAAGATGGTTTACACATAACTTATCACCACATTGCAAGTCGAGAACTTCAACTAGGAGTTGCACTAAAAACTGATATGCGAAATCATTATTCTGATGCAACATTTGTTTATAAATTGGACCTTCCGAAATTGGATATAATTTTTCGTGGCACCATCAAATCAGATAGTAGTATAGGTGCAGTGATAGAAAAAAATTTACATCCAGTCACAGGAGCCACTCTGCTATTAAGTGCATATCTCAATCACAAGAACCGAAAATTACTTGTTGGTATTGGTCTAAATCTTAATTGAATGTCGCTTTGCGATAAATAAAATGTTCAAGTTTTCAGAATAACAAATTTGTTTTCAAAGAACGCATAAACTATTCTTTATTTATGTTAAAATAAAATTAAACAACTTATATAACAACATGATATTTTGTTATTAGTAAATGTGTATTTTGGATGGTTTTAATTCAGAAATAAATATGTTATACGTTTTTTAGGTATGAAGAAATTTCTTTAAACAATATTATTTATACTTTAAGTTAATGTAAATTTGTGTACTGTGTACTTAAGTGTACTGTAAATTTAAGTTAAAAAGTCCATTTAAATGAAATTGTAAATAATACAATTAATAATTATGATTAATTAATTTAATATTAATTGTTTATCTTCATAACATTTTATTTTAAAATATTTGTTTAATAAATTAATCTTATTTGTATATTATAAACTATTAATGCATATTCCATATCACAAATAAAATTTAAGATACAAAATATTTATACAAAAAAACTTAGAATTTTCAATAAAAACAATGTTTTATTCATCTTCATTAACACGCATTTTTTCTATTAATTCATTATCTTCTTGAGCTTGATTGGTCGATTTCATTTCGTTTATATTTATTGTATTAATCAGACCATATTTATCATCTGCAAATTTTAAAATTTCACATATCAAGGGCGATTCAACTCCGAGAATATATTCACACGTTTTTGGTTCCAGAAGAAATAGAGATACACTAGATTGACTTCCAGTTGGATTGTTAACGCACTTTAGCTTAACCTGTAATAAAAAATAAACACTTATATATAAATATTGATAAAAATATAAGTATTAATAAATTCGATAATTTTTATATAAAAAAGATATAGAATTTCAATATGATGGTCTTCTAAAATAAATATTATTTATATATAAACATTAAAATTGTTAAAAACATAAAGAACAAATGAAATAAATATTTTACAGAAATACATATTTAATTTAATTATATAAAATACTAAAGTATTTATTGGGATATAAATAAATTTTTACTTCAGTTTGACGTAATTTTCCAGTTTTATCACAGACATGTCCATCGCTATAAAAGTGACTTAGTTCTTTTCTTTTATCCAAAGATTTAGGTACTTTATTTAGATGATTAGCTATCCATTGCATATGCTTTTGCTTATCAAAATTGCCAAGATTAACTACAGTCTTTTTACTATCTTTCTCTACATGGTATTGTGTAACGGATTTTCCATAACAAAATTCATATTTCCACCAACCATTTCCCTTTAAAAAGACATTAATTAAATATTATAGTAAAATTTATATTAAAAAGTGAAATAATTTCAATTAAGTAACTATTTTTTAACTCGTAATTATTACAATTATAAAATAAACAAAAACAATATTTTCTTCTATTATATATATATATATATAAATACTTACTCCATTTAAACAATTTTTCCCACTTAAAAAGTTTTTGACTGGACTAAGTTCTGCTGCACTTGATCCAGAATCAGTTATTGCATTTGATGTCTCATCGAAATAACTTTTATCAACTAATTCCATAGGTCTGATTTCAAACCGTACTCTGGTTTCACCATCCTAAAATTTACATATATTCATTTGAATTAAGTACTTCTTTATAGTCAACACGAATAAAAAGAATGAAAAATAGTTATTAATAAATAATTTAAATATTAGCGTATGAGTATGTATGAAAATGACAATTTTATATTAATGTATAAATACATAATTTTATTAAACTAGAGTTTATAAAATCTCTCGAATAAAATTATAATATAACTAATACAAGGAACATAATTTTATTCATGACAGAAATTGTTAGATTTTATAAGTGAGCAATGATGTATGTTATTATTATTACATTTATAACATTATAAGAAAAATAATAATGAAATATTGAAAATGCATTATTGTTAACCATATAAATCTTTTAACTATGTTAATAAAATTTTATGATTTTGAAGTGACTCAACACAATAAATATTAATAATTGTTATTGGTATATTATCAAAATTATATATATATTTGGAGTTGTTTTATTACAATATTTTTTAACATAAATTTTCATAATTACATAAATATTGGCAGTAGAGAATATCTTTTAATAATTACGTTATTGAAATTCACAGTAAAAAGCATTTTTTATTTATTTGTTAATAGTTAATAAAATTTGGGAATTGTTGTTTAGATTTAAATTGTATAGTATCAATCTAAATAAATAAAAATAATAAATTTATTTTATAAATTGATAAGTAAAAAACTGCTATTAAATTAAAAAATATACGTATACATATTTTCAAGCATATTTTCTTTTAAAATATTATATTTAATGAGTAATTAATTTTATGGAATTATTATTTTTGCACATGATAAATAAGAAAGACAAAAGAAAACAAAGAAATTAAGCTGTTACATTGAGATAATGAAGAAGGGACAGAATGGAAAGAAAAATTTAGCAAGCCACCACCATAACAAATATAAAGAGCCCATGAAAGCCTATTTCCCTAAAATGCAAAATATCTGACCTGGCCCTCGTTATCTACTTGGATGAATGCATAGACTTTCTGGGGCTTGCTATCCTGCATAAAAAACAATCAAGATCATACTTATTCATTTCATTTAGCAAATGATTCTTTGAAATAATCAATAAAATCACATTAGAACACCATACGATAAACATAGAATTAATGTTAAGCCTTTGAAGCATAGCCGTTAATGCTAATATAATTTAATTGAATCAAGAATCGAGATCATTATATTTATGACTATAAGTTAATATTTTAATGATCTTTATAATAAATATTTTATTGCACAAAGAATATAATTTAAAAATTAGTTGTGTCTATAATTTTTTAAATAAGTTTAATTTTTATATGTTAAACAAATTAATGTATCATTTATCTTAAAAAATTGTTTACTAGAAATTAATTAAAAGAAATAATTTAATACTGTAATAAGTTTTAATGAAATAAGATAATTAATAAAAGAACAGTCGCTGTATAAACTACTAAAGCTTCTTCAGAAGAAATTTATAACAATTTGAACAATAACAATTTCTTTTATGAAAATATACTCTATGCCAAAATAAATATTTAGTTTTAAAAGTAATTAAAACATGTATTAAAAGAATATAAAAGTTACACATATGCTCTATTTATAGACAGAAAAGTGTCTTTGGTTAAATTATAAAAAATAATTAACTTAATAAAAATCACTTAATCAATACAACGAAAATAAACTTCAATTAAATTTATAAAATTATATTAATTATATTAATCATTGTAAAGAGTAAAAATCTTATTTGCAAAATTCACATAAACATATAATAGTACTTGAATTATCCATCTGAAACAAAATTAAAAGATGAAACTCAATCAAAAAATATACATACATATTTATATCATTTTTATAATCACTGTAAATAAAAAGTTACTATTTTCAAATTATAAATACAATAGTACCTACTATAGACAAATTTAATAAAATTATTTAATAATATAATACAGATACAAAATGTTTTGAAATTTATTAAAATGCAGTTATTTACTAGTTATATTAACAATATATGAACTATAAAACTAGTATTAAAATATATTAAAAATTAATTTAACATATTTCATTTTGTTAAGAACAGTTAAGAATATATACTTTTTATTTATTATATTTAATAAATATTTTTAATATATTAAGTTTTCAACACATTATGTTATTTGAGTAATTATGCATAAATTTAGAACTAAATTTATTATTTTTTTAAAATATGTAACAAAATAAATAAATAAATATATTTTCATATTATTTATTAAAACAAAATATATGTTTAAATATGTTTTATATATAATTAATATTTAATAGATACGTAAAATAATTTTAGTTTAAAATTATAATTTTGTAACAAAATATCATGAATTCTACTGCAAAATAATTAACACAAGAAATTTACCGTTGATTGTTTAAGTTTAAGTTTCAAGCTTTCAATTTCCATTAAGAATAAAGATCTAGGTTTTGCTGGTGCATTATCTACAGGCTCACAGACAATTTCATTTTCACCCGTATTTTGAGGTTTGTAATCTGGATGACTGCATAGTAATGATGATAAAACAACAGCTTCATATTCGCAACTTTGCGTTTCTTTCAGTGAAAATATATCATGGTTTCCATGCTGATAACATACATAAAGAACTTTTATAGAACGAGGTTTATTAGTCACATCACAAAGAGTTCCATCTTTCATTTCTATTTCAACATAAGGCATGTTGATACCATCCACTTTTTTCATTGGAATTTCCTTTTTATAATTAGGATTTTTTGCTCGTTCATTGTATTCCGCGGATAACTTTAATTGTTGTGCTATATCAAATGTACCTAAATCAAATTCTTGCACTTTTTTGCCAACACGTTCTTCGTGATATTGTCGTACATATCTGCCATGACATAGTTCATATGTCCAATATGTTTCCAACTATTAAATAAATAAATATATATTTTGTTTAAAAAATATATTTGTATTTATTTATATAAGAACAAATTGTGAATTGCAAAAATATAGTTATTATATAATAATATAATTTAGAAAATTAATACTGAATAATTAATTTAAATCAAATAATTAGAATATTTGATTAAACAATATAATATAGACTACTCATATATATATTATTACCTTCAAATAGTACATATAATTAAGTGTATACAAAAATTACAAGTAATCCGTATTAATTACCTTAATAGAACATAATTTTTGGTTAAAAAAGGGACTTAATATCTCAATAGGATTAGGTCCTGTATAATTTTCACCGTGTTCTTGTTCTTGTTTAGTAGTATCAGGAATAAAACATTGATATTTTTCATTATTTGCTGTTGTAATAAAATATGGTTCTATTTTATTTTGAGGTTCCTGTAATATATAAAATATTAATATTAACATATGTTTACTACATCATTATAATGAATATTTCTTATAATAATATTATTATTAAATATTAAATATCATAAGTCGTTTTTCAGTTAACAAACTAAAATATATAATTTAATATATGATTTGTTTAATATATTAATTGTACACAAAATTAAGAATAAAAATTACCTATATACAAAACAGAAATGTACTTTTATTATAAATTTGTACTTAGATTTATATTACATGATGTTTATAGAATACAAATAAATGATTTGAAAACTCATACAAATCTTTTAATGAAGTCATACAGTAATAATATTTAGTTTTACAGTAACAAACATTATAGCTATATGTCATTCTTAGATTGTTATTAATATTATTATATATTATTGTTTGTTTTCGGTTTTAAAGAGCTATGTTTAAATCAATGTTTACTTTCTGGCTATGGACTCCATTTTCATTTTAAAAACAAATTTTTATTTGACTTCTTTTATTTTTTATATTTTATATATTTTTTTTATTTTTATGATTTTATAAAATAAATTTATAAGTTAATTTATATTTTTTTATTTATTTGACATATTTTTATGCTACTTTAAAAACTATTACACATTTTCATAAAATAATTACGTTATATTGTATCAAGGGTCATATTTTATTTACTTAAATTTATAATGAAATTTAACCTACAAATCGTTCCATGTAATTTTTTCCAGGCCATTTGAATTTAAACAAAATTGTGTCATCAAAACTGTTAACGTCACTTCCAAATGTTGAATCGTTTATTGCACATGATAATAAATAAAATATATAAAAACGACTTATTCTTTCGAACATCTTGTATCACTTTAACACTTTGACAGATTAATGTTTTGATTAATGTTTATTTCTCATAACTACATTAAACTCAAATTAAAAGAAAATTTAAGTAGTTTGTCATAAAATGCCTAAATAACCAATATTAAACTAATAACATAATATAAACTTTGTAAAAACAATTTGCTATTTATATTGTTTAATAACACAATACACGTTCTGCCATGAAAATGGTATACTAATCAGTTAAGTAATGGAGTAATACTAGTATGGTGTTGTTATTCTTTATGGGCCCTGAGCTAATTCACAGTGCTCTATTAAAACCATCAATCTAAATGTTAGTATTGCTAGTATGCTACGTATACAGTTTTTCTGTGTTCCGTGGCTTCCGTGCTGTGAGCCAGTGATGCCACTGACTGAGGGATATTTTGAATGTGTCAATTCATCGACACACATACATGACCAAACCATTTAAAACATCCCTCAGCCAGTGGCATCACTGCTGTGAGCAGCGATGCCAGATTCGGGTCTTGAGCACTTTTAACAAACCTAACTTGATCTTCAATGTTGTGTTTGCATCAAAATAAAGAATTCTTTTTCTCTTTCTATCATATACAAGAAGTAAGAGATATCCTAAGTTTATGTTTTGTTTATATGGATTTATTAATACTTGAATTATATTTGTTTTTAGCTTCAGTAATCTTAATTTAAGATTTAGAATAATAAAAAAAAGAGTTTAATAAAATAATAAAAAAACTTGATTTATACATTTTTTTTGTAAATTATTATTTAAAATGTGCGTTTACATATTATTTAGCATCTATACCATTTATACAATTATAATTGTTCAATGTATTATAGTATTCAAATTTCAAAATCGTCATTACATTGAATACTGTAGTGAACATAATGATAAAAACATTAACATGTGAATTGTGAAGAATCCATCAAAGTTTACATACAAATGATATTATAAATAAGAATTAAGAAAGTAACATAAAGCTGAGGAATCATATTTTTCAGTGATATTATAAATATTATATTTAAATAAAATATATTTTTAAATTTTAAATTTTAAATTTATATTTCAATTTAACTATTGCAAATAACAAATTGTAATTGATTAAAACAAACTATTATTTAATATGACATCAAATTTAAAAGGTAAAATATTATGTATAATTTCATTAAAATCTTTATTTACAAAAGTTTATAAATATGATGAAAAAATGTTCTTTCATCTTTTCATTCATTAAAAAAAAAAATAAAAAACATAAATAAATATATATATATAATACATTATATTATAATATTGCTAAGTTAATATTATTTTCTTATGATTATTATACTTGGATTTTATATTTCTTTAAATAATTAGTTAAACTATGAATATAATTATTACGTATTGATTAATTCATATATATTTGTTAATATTAAATGTTTAACTCTTTTTCAGAAATACATTTTACTGAGTTATTTTTAATATACATATACAAATAATTTTTTTAATTTAAAAATTAATATTTTCAAATGAGGCATGCAAATATAATAATAACATTTATGCTAATAGAACAAAACGCTAATATCTAACAATTAATTTTTTTATTTTTATTTTAAATTTTATAGAGCACTCATTT
>JABFQC010003959.1:0-13306 GCA_022817085.1 Psilanteris sp. ZL-2020 | reverse complement strand
TACTTGCATTGAATAATAATGAATTTTATCGAAAATATTGTTTGGGGCGTGTATTAATTTTAAATTAATTTTCTATCTTACTCCTTCGTACTTTGCTTTACATTTTCTGTTACGTTCAAGTGTTATCGGTAGAATTCTGCGTAGTTTTGATCACGAACTTATGGTACCTTATTATCGTTTAAACGTTTCAGAGAAATCATACGTAATTACCGCAGTTAAATTTTGGAACTCATTGCTGGTAGACATTAAAACTTCTATTTCTTTAAAATGTTCAGCTTTAAATACTACAAATATATGTATTTCGCAACAAAATAGCAACACCTACTCATGCGTTACATTAAATAACTTTATATGTGAGTCATAAATACTAAATAACTCTTATCTACTTTATATAGATTACTGTTCATTTAATTATTGATTGCAATTTTATTTCAGTTTCTGTTTATGTATCGTATAAAAATACGAAAAATGTCAAGCATAAAAAATAATTATAAAAGCTATATATATATGTTGTCAATTATTGTTACTTATATATTGCAATATTGTTTTTATACAACACTTTTCAACCAAATAGGATTTAAAATACGTTGTAACATTAAACAGTAATAATTTTATTGAAAAAAATTTCAATTCGAAATCTATTATAATTTATAAATTTTAGACCTCGTTTGAAAGTATATATAATATCGTTGTTGATATATTTTAAAACTATATATTATCAGAATAAAATTATATTCCGTTAATTTCTATTACATTGAATTAATTCTTTGTAAAATATACTTAAATATTAAATTTTAATTTATTGTGATCAATTAATGGAGTCAAGTTTGTAGTATCTTTGAAACTTCACGTGTACGTAGTTAAGTTAGCTGCTAATTTACATTTATTCATATTAATCTTCATATATACGTTTAAATATATAACGTTATCAGCAGTATTGACATTTATTTTATGGATATACAGTTATTTTCAACCATTTTTTGTCTCCCTTTAACATACTTAAACAATATTTTGCATTATACATATACATAATAAATTTCATTTCGAATTAAGTTTCGCGATTAATAGCATATCATTAACGTCATACATCTTCATCTGAATTAATTGCGTTTCGAAAACGTTCCTTCATATAGATATATTTATCTCGAGTTATAGTAAAACACTTTATCTTCGAAATATTTCAGTTCATTAGGTTTGAAATTCTGAATTTTATTATTTTTGTATGTATAAAAATATGTATGTAGACATGTAATTATTTATTACGGCTTAGTATAACAGATATATAACATTTTATAATAAAAATTCAAATTTATAATTAAATACTTGTGTACTGGTAATCACATAACCTTAACTAAATTAGCCAACACATATTTTATTACTCCTACACGGAGAAAACGTTTTATCAAAAATTACTATATTTACTACTACGTAAGATGGAGCTTTTGAAAATAAAGATTTGACTATATTTGATTTCAGTATTGCAGACATCCTACGAAAAATTACTATATTATATAGTAATCTATACCGTAATAAAGAGTAATATTTTCATGTTTAAAAGCCTCATCCTACGTGTAGTAGTAAATACACTATTTTTTGATAAAACGTTTTCTCCGTGTATAATTTATATTATTAATTCTATAACTTATTACGCATAATATTTTATATATTATATATCCACATTCTAATTTTCATATATATTTATAAGTATGTATGTAAGTTACATGTCTCATTGTTTAATTAAAATATTATATATAATATATATATTTTTCACTCTTTTTATAAGAAGCTTCATAATTAAAGAATTGTGCACAAAGCATATTAATACAATTCAAATTATTTTAAGTTGTATTGTGTTTTAAACCACATTTATCATTTTTCGAGAAAACATTTTACAAGTAAGACATGTATTCCACGTATCCAGGTTTTAAAATTCAGAATATTTTTAATTATTTAACGGAATCTCATGGAATTTATTCATTTAGCAATAATAAAGGCATTTTTTGGTTGGTTATTTGTAATATGTTACAGAAGTTTTCCATAAATTCGTGAATAATATCTCACCCATAAAACAACGACATTTTCAATGTGCATAAGAATACATACAATTTTTAACGCGACAATATTTCCATTTTAAATGTATATTTATTAACAACGTAGATAATTTTGTTAAATTGTTAAAACCGACTTGCAAAGTTCTTACTTGATGAAGCACAACAATAATGGTATTATCTAAGTAATCACAACATTCTGAACAAATACCACTCATCGTTTATTAAGTAATTATGTCTTCAACTTTTAATGCATTGTAATAACCGCGTGCACTTTGAATCCACGAAATCCAATAAAAAGTGATATATCACGATACTAATGCACCCTTCTTGTCACAGGAAGTTACTTTAATGCCAATCTTGTATCTCCAATATACTTGAGGCCTTTGTAACTGAATTCAGTTGGCACAATATATTTAGTCAAGTAGAAAGGGTTGTAATAAACCTTTGATCGTTGCTCCTAAATTAGAACGCGAAATATAATGACACGACAAGCCTTTGGTTTGACATAATACATGAGATATTTGCTCGTCAAGTGCAAACGAAATCACGTGACGAAGGCACGCACAAAAAACAACGTAATGAGAATGCGGTTGATGTGGCATTCTCGCTCGCTGGGAAATCGATGAATTTCTGTCGACAAGCGAATATCTCGCCCATATTTGTTTGCTCCATATCTTCGAATGAGCAGTGAATTGGAATAGACTGGTCAAGTGATATATAAATCCAGGTTGTAGGACAAAATCCGTCATGATACCGTTATCTATTAACACATGGTTAACCACTTAAAATAATTAATTACAAAATGTTTTTTGTGTTAATTATTTATTATTGTTTAACACAATGTAGTCACTGCGAGAAGCATACGATTCAACGCTATGCTATGTTAATGCAATTGAAATATCTGAATTTTAACGTTTTTTTATTATTGCAAGTTATTTATATCTTAAAATTGATTGACACGTGTTAAATTGTTGGAAGATATGAGTTGCAAACTGGTGGGTTCACTTAAGTAAAAATATGAATTTAAAAGAAATATTCAGTTACGAATGTAAGTTCTTCTATGAAGAGGACGCGTGAAAAAGGAACATACTAGGTGTCAAGCTGTTCCACGTGGTTTCTATGTATGTCCAGGATTTATTTTGACAAAGAAAAAGCATTGGGACGTGCGTGCATGACCCAGACTTGATAGAAAAAAGATACGGCAAGGATGGAAGGACACATGACTTCGTATCCAGAAAAAGAAAGACGTGAGTGGAAAACGTGCTGCACATTATTTTCAGATCTACCAAAAGTCACTGAAAGAAATATTATTTTTTTAAATATCTAAAATATATCTTTGTTTTTAGCATATTACTATTTAGTTGGTACAGGTGTTTTCCAATTGGTTTTGCAGAATATTTTCACAGTGAGACTTATTACGTTAACATTCACTCTTTTAATACTGTAATTTAGAACTATAATAACGTAAGAACGTTATAATAACTATTACGAATAAGTAAATTATAATAAACTATATTAATAGTAAACTATTATATAGTATTTACTTTTTTGAGATATTTCTTAAGTTACTACTAAAACAAAATAACTTTCGCTTATAATTATTGTCTTCTTAAATTTTTTCAAACTGTATGTTCAATTGAAACTATAATTGCCTTAACTAAATGGAATTATTTTAAGTTTACTTTATATTTATACTTAATTAAGAAATATCTAAGATATTATATCGATATTATTATTAATTGGACTTCGGTTAAATTCTTATGACTGGTAATTACAAATTAAATTACAAAATAACCATTATATTTTACAAATATTGAGTTATTATAAATATACGGTTATATGATAAATTACAATTATTATTCTATATATTGTTGATAATGAATTGTATTTGATAGTATAAAATATATATTATGTATTTATGAGAACTTTGTAGATATCTTAATTTTCAATGCTTAAATAAATAAAATCGAAAAATCATTAATATTTATTTGACACTATAGTTAAATTGCATTAACAAGTACTATATGTTATACGAAACTATAGTGTTTTGGACACTCTAAAAATATAGATGAAGTATATCAATTATTATGACACAAATCATAAAAATATGACCTTGGAGTCCTCCCCAATTCTTAAAACATGAGTTTTGTAAGATTATTAGATGAGTGGCAAATCTCCTCTGCAATCCCATCAAAAACGTAAATGGAATCTGCGTTTTTAGCCTCAGCTCACTTTTTAGCACACTTTGAATTTTTTAGAACAATTTTCTTGAACATCCACATAGTTAAGGCTCTCACAATAGTAGTATGATCGTGTAGGCGTCGCTTAACATTCTTGCTTTTGTATATTATCAGTATATCCATCTCAATAATTATGATTTAAAAATTTTACTAATATGACAATCATATTCGTAGTATATTAATTTGTAGTAAATTTTAATATAAAATTTGATAATCTTATTGTGTTATTATTTTTCTACTTATTAATTAATACACGTTTATATGTATTTTGTATATTTAAATGTAACATTCTGAATATAACATCTGTTTTTTTTTGCATGCTTCATGTATTTGTGTTTCTCATGTATGTTTAGAATTTAAGATGAATATTTTAAGTAAAGGGTATTTATATATAATTATATATAATTTTTAAGTATTATTATGATCTAATATGTTTTAAAATGCAAATCATAACAAATTAAATCAATTTTTGGCGAGTAAAATCCTTTTATACGTGTACAATATAATGACTAAAATAGGAATGAATGATTTAAACAAATTTAAAAAAATATTTATAGCATTTTGCATGTTATTGTGAAATTCAGAAGACTTTTAGTGACCAAACTCATTCAGGCCATGCTCTAATGATAGAGGATACATGACATTACAATAACTTGTCAACATATATTGTAAAAAGAAAGTAGCTGACTCGTTTTATGACACGTTTCTCACGTTTTTTCGATAATTGGATAAAACAGCGACAAATACCCGCCTACAGTCCAGTCACAACTGTTTTTTCTGTTTCATAACCTAATTTTTTTTAATATATCATAAACACTGATTGGTTAAGTTAACGGAATAGTTTAAATTAATCCTAATGCAATATGATTTTCTTAGTGTAGAGTAATGTCAAAAAAGCTGACAGGTTCGTGAATGTATGAAATTTTGGTGTATACTAAAATTGAGGCACATATTTGTCGATGGAGTGTAATAGGATTACGTTAAATGTCCACATTAGACTGCCATACTATATATTTATTATAATTATTTCTACCCAAGAATAATTGGGTTGAATTAGTAAATAATTCGGAGTGGTTGAGAGCGTTTAGGTCGCAGTATGATGTTGATTAAGAATAATCGATATTTATTATTTAAAATCAATAAACTTACTTATAAACTTATATGCTAATATTTCTGATAACGTTTGCGAAGGTTTTGTGAAATGCACTGTACCATTTCCAATGCTGCGTTAAATAGGTAATATTAAATGCTGTTCATAAAATAATGTTTATGAATATGGAATACATTATGATTTGATATGTTTTCATTATATATATTTTGTTTTTTTTCATAGGGCTGTATACTTTTATAAAATGAATGCATTCTCTAATTGCTTGTTTATACTGTTACATCAAGTAGTTTATTAAAAGTATGTCATATTTTTTAATTTTCATCAGTAATTAATGGATACATAATACATTACAATATTACAGCTTTGATACCAGAGTAGGATTATTTTATAGTTTTTTTTTTTAATTATAACAGTTATATAATTTAGTTGTAAAAATTAATGTTATAAGGGACAATTAAAGTACTATTAATATTTCTCATAAATCTGATCAAGCATATTATATTAAATTGAATATTTTGTTTTGTTATACTTTATTAAAGAATTTAAATAGCGAATACAAATTGTTACAGTACACAATTAAGTTTAGTATTGCATGTATGAGATTCTTGCAGATACTTTTATGCATTTAACTTCTTTGCTGACGATTTTCAAGATTGTAAAGATTTCGCTTCAAATAGATAATGCTACAGCACTATCGGGTATCAATCGTTTTGGATCAGAGCAATATCTTTTGCTTTCTTCTCTCATGAGAAACATTTGGCGTCGGTTTGAAGATAGAAACAATATGCTCTTTTCATCTTATATTGCGTTTGAACCTCCTAAAAACATTTCACCACTTGAAAATAATTCCTTCAATTCACTCGAAAAGATTTGAATATTGTCCTTAGGTTTAAAATAAAACGATTGTTAAATTATTTACAAAAATGTATAAAATTATGTACAACAAATTTTTGAATTAAAAATTGTTCAATTTTGAACAAAAATGAATAAAAATAAGATTAAATAAAAATAATATTGTTCTTGAAAGGTTTGTTATTTCTTTAAATATTATTTTTAAATTAATAATATCTAAATTTTTTTAAACGCATGATATTATTATTATTAATTTTTAATTATATGTCTTATCATTATGTCGTTGTAATAAAATATTGGTTGTAACATATTATACTATCTCATTGAGCGAGAATATGAACATGTTGCGATCGAAAATCGAGACTTAGAAAACGGTGATTAAGGTACGGATATTGCTGGGATCTACGAGTGTTAACGACTGTTGGTGATCATATGTTAATCTCAGAAGCTAAGGATTTACTCCTTTCTGCGTTAATCAATTATACATATAATTATATGTGAATTATTCATAATAGACTTGTAAAATTTGTATCTATCTAAATTTGACAAATTCAAAGTTTCAATTTTGTAATGATAAAAATATTGAAACATAATATTTTATTGTATCATTGTATGGGCTGGCGTTCCAAGGTGCTAACTAAAATAATTAAAACTTATATTTAATGTTTTATTCTTGTCTCATTTCTTAATCAATATTTAATTAATATGTCGTTTCTTAATTTGGTTAATTAGTGAGGGTACGTCTGGGTGTATAAGCTTGATTAAAATATATTTTACATTACACTATTTTGCTTACGAAGTACTCTTTAGTATATTTATTTTAATAAAATTTATCGTTTACTTACTTTTAGAATTATTAATTCAATTATAAACAATTTTGAATTGACGTCATTTTATATACATTCAAGTTGATAATATTGATCTTATATTTAAAATTATAATATAGAAATTATTAATCAATTTTTTTATTACTATAAAATCATAAACAATACTTTTTGTCGATTATATTTGAGTGAACTAATTTTTATGATTCTGAACTAATTAAAATACGAAAAAAATGAAGTATTATAAATTTATACATTTTGTAACTACTTGACACTTTTTGAACTGTCTTGTAAAATGATCTATGCCATTTTTAATCAATTATTATTTTAATATAGATTTTTTTGAATCTGCATTTATCACAAAATAATTGAAATTATAATAGAAATTCTAACCTGATCATTATCAGTAGATGGTGTGAACAACAGGATCGTTAGTAATATATTCAAAGCGATGGTACAGTTCGATAGAACTCTTGCGTTAGAATGAATGGACTATTGATGTTGAAATGGTCATAAAGTGCGAATTCAAATCCTTTACTGAGAATGTGTTTTTCTTTCTATCATGTCATTATATATTTTTTCATTTATTATGACTTCATACAAATGCCTATAATATCAAATAATAATACTCACATATGTATTTTAAAACATTATAAATCAATAATAAATCTCATAGGTAAGAATTATTGACTTATCACTGTGATTTAATAATTATATATTAAATGTAATTATACGACATATCAAATAAAATTAAGTGCAAGCACGAACAAAACAATTTAGATATGTAATATTTAAATCATATATTTGATATAATTTTATTGGCAGATCAGAATATTGTTGAAATGTAACTGGTGTAACAAAATGCATGTAAAACAAATCTAAAATAAATTTAAAAATGTGTAAATATATGTATGATGTCTATTTTGTATGTCGACTATGGTTTACAAATATATATATATATATATTTATATACCAAACAAATGCGTATTGAATAAATTGTATCTATAAACGAAACTAAATACAAACTCTGTGTTTTAAACAACTACATTATAATTACAAAAATTTATTATAATACAATTATATATGTGATGTCCTGCAATATTTTTTGTTAAATTTTATTAACAGCGTATTACAAAGTTTCTATAAAATGTTAAATATAAACATACAGACCAGTAAACACTTTTAAATCTAATTGATGTACGTTTTGAATTGTCTGAACATTGAAGAAAGGTATCACTACTTTTGATCAAGATGTCAGATTAACGACTCAGAATCAACGTCAATTTTAATGTCGATGAAATGCCGATTTAACTATTAAGCTGACGTTAAAAAGGAGGTCAAAATGATGGTCGATCCAACGTCAGAACCATAGGTTGTATGTTAATATTAGATTAACGACTTAAAATCAACTTTGACAATAATCAATTGAACGTATATTCAACGTTGGAAGTGGAAATTATCTGAAATGCAATACCAAGTCAATATATTGTTATTTCAATTAATCCGACAAATTTTTTAAACATTTACGTAATATTTTGAAATATTGTAAAATTAATTTTTATGTATATAAGTATATTAATCGTTTTTCCTGAAACTACTTTATATTACGATAATTTATTATTAAAATTGGTTAAAAATATGTTTTTTAATTTCGTAAATAAATAAGAAATCGTGAGTAAGTAATTTTAACATTAATCGGATTTTATCAAAATTTTCCTTGTGATGTAAATTAGTATTGTTATAAGTGACGGCAACGCGCTTCAACGCGGATGTCACTAGCATTGTTAAATTATTGAATTATCTGATAAGGTTTATTCAAGTAAAAGTAACAGCATTCATGACAGTCAGCAATGAATCTCATTATTGTCATTAACGATACTAGTTGCGAAGTTAGAGGGTCTCTCATCACAGCTTTCACATAATTGAGTTTCAAAACATTTACAAATCATAATTATAAGTGACTAGGAAGTAACAATTTAATCAAAATCTTACATTTATCTTTCATTTAATTGAAACAAGATTATAATAAGGAATGAATTATTTTTTCCATTAAATATACGTTTATTATAAATTGTTTTAAAAGGAAATTTGATTTGGTGTATATAAGTTTTGAATAAGCGTTGATTCTATGCTGCCTTTGGTATATCAAAGTATATAATGTTAGTATTAGTCACATTTCGTTTAAATGTTATTATTTGTGTCAAGGCATGGAGAAAGTATTATTAATATATTGACTTATGTTTAATACGGGCCGGTGCAATATAATGTATATATTTGATCAGTATAAGCATTTTTAAACATATTTTGGTTTATACTTACTTATGTCTGCCCGAATATGTTTTGTTTCACTGTATTTATTAAGTATTATTTCGGATAAAACTCCTGTTTTGTTACAATATTGTATATATTCATATAATTTCCATTCTCTTCTCTAATTGAATACTTTGCACAAATAAATAAAAAATAAATAAATTGTATGCATTTCATATTTTATTTGTTTTGTACAAACTTTATGATGATTTTGAATAGTATGTTTCTAATCCATAATTTTTACCATACACAATACATTAAAAATATTTTTAATAATTTTAAAATCGATGATAAATGATGTCGGGACGAAAATATAAAAATAAACTAATGAAATTAATTATAATGAATAAAAAGTTATTTATTAGTACACAATCTGTTAATTCTACGTATTCCAATGGATTATATATATTTAATGCGAAATAACTATCAACATTTTTACAAAAATATATTTGTTTGAACAAATAAAAAAAAGTAACTAATCTTAACATCTAAATAACCCTACGATATTTTATATAATTCGTATCATATCACTTTTCTCTTTCGCCAATTTGTTTCCTTCATCTTTCACACCCTCCTACATCTGACGAGCTTCACTGGTCTGTCCCCATTACTTAAACCATATATCTTGTTTAAACTTATCAACTGGCTAGTTATCCTGAATGATTGCTGTTCGAACCACCATTACTTTGTAATAATAACGTTAATATGCTAACTAAAATAGTAATATAAAAATTATGTCCGCATTAAATCTTGTGACATTTGTAAACTGTCAAAACTGTGCTAAAAATAAAATAAAAAAAAATCTTCGTTATGATAAAAAGTGTTCATTACTAATATTATGGATAATGACATTATTTAGTGTCATTACAGCATTAAAATTAAAACAAATGAAATGCAAGCATTTAAAAAAATGAGTTTTGCAAAACTCACATAAGTTTGTCCATAATTTTCTATTATTACGCTATATTTTTACATCAGATTCTTCCCACATAATTTATGACGCAAAATAAGAAAAATATGAGCCTCATATAATTATTAATAAAGAAGTTCATAATACTCTATAATGAATGTCGTTTGTATAGAATCATAAAACTTAAGTTCTGAACAAATGTGATATAATGACGTAATTCAATGAGAGAATTCTATTACATATATATACATATACATATGTATGTATGAAAAAACAAAAAAATGTTAACTTTAACGCATATCGAAGTCGATAGAGGTTTGAGTTTGAGGATGTATGATGAAACTCGGAAATCGCCTTTTGCAACGCTTGAAAGCAAGTCGTAGAGACCATTTTGAAATTCCGGTAGTGCGGTTCGCAATACGATTACTGGAATACACTAAGAGGCGTTCGCCCAGAACGAACCTAACGTTCGTCTTTCATGAATGTCGACGGAGGGGAGAATTTTATGGAAAGTCGTAAAAAGCTTTTCCGGTCTCGTCTCCAGTTACGCCGCTATGCTGTGTTGGGAATTAAACGTGGTAACGCGCGTGCCACAATTTGCATCCATTCGATTACCAAATCAAATAAGCTGTTTGTTTCATACATTTCAGTGCTCTTTATGTAATTATTATTTATTTTTATGTTACAATGTTTAATTAAATTACATTGATATATCCCGAAAGTTCGGCACCGTTGATGATGGTTTTGACATAAAAGTGAATTGAAAACGGTTTCAAAAGGGATGATGTCTCGTCAATTTGACAGAAAATGTTTCCGATAGTACAATTCATTGAACATGATCGCAACCCTTCTTTTATTATATCCTCGAATAATTTGTATGGAATAAAATATAGGACGCTTTGAAAGAATTTGGATATCTGTTTTTTAATTAGGTTTCGTTAATGGCCGGTGGCGCCATCTGCATATATACGCGCTAACCGAATACCGCTCAAATTATTACGTTCTCTCCTTTTTTGTTCAATTCACTATTCGAAAACGCGGTGTTGTGAGTTTCATTTTGTGTTCGTAATACTTTACGAGTACATTGTTGCTATTTTTAATACTTTTTTAGCATTATTCTCCATCTTTATCTTTATACAAACATGTATGCGTATATGAAATAATATGCGTATTTCTGTATCAATTTAGCAATTGTTTGCTTTAAAAAAGAATAATTATATTTTATTTAAGAATATTGTAAACCCAGTTCTGTAAAGTTATATACTAATATTGTGTAATTTTACACATTCTATGTAAAGTTCCATATTCGCGTGATTTTACAAAACTATAAAGTGAAGATTTATTTAACTATATTATTTAAATGTATTTATATTTATCAGGGAATTAAAAAGGTGTTTATTTATATTGCAGCTCTTATATGCGAGTATTCTATATTATTTTAGAATTTTAATTTGTATCTTGATATATATTTCTTAAGTATAAAATACGCTTGAAATGAAATAATAATACTTGAGAATATGTTTATTTTTCCTAAAAATATACAATATAGAAATTACTATAATGAATTAAAAATTATCAATTCAATTAATATATAGACAGAATTTTAGATACATAATTAGTCAGTAATACGTTACATAATAAATTAGAAATATTTAAACAAAATAGTTCGTCTTATATAAATACCTAAAACGTTCGATATTTTATACAAATGCCTTCAATTCAACAAAAAGAATCAGCTATTAGTTTATATATTCACGCGCGTTTACTTTATATTTACTCGAATAATCAGCACCGTAATTGATTGATCGCAAACAAAATTTAATTTTTGAATATTTGCGTATAAACGCTTTGCAAAAATAAGTCTGTCTTATTACGAACAAACAGTCGAAAAATGTTTGTTTGAGTATTTCATTTTTTATGTTGTTTATACGTGTCATTCATGAGAAAATATTCAGCTATCGTATTCTGTCAAAAGCACGTGTCTACATTGTGCTCAATTTAAAAATTTAAACTACATGGGATTAACACACTGTTTTGTACAACACTGAACAAGTAAATGCAATAGGCAAATTGTACGAAACTCAGTGTTAAAATTCTATTTCGTAGTGGTTTGTTTCATTCATTTCATTCGTCAGGCCAGCTATGCTCCTGTATACAAACAAATTGACATATGCATATACTATAGTGTGAGTACAAGATAAATGCCTGCATATTCGATACGTCAACTAACGTTTGAATTTAATTAGAGTCAAAACGAATCTGACATTATACAATGCTAATTGTTGAATGAACTAAGCTAAATTAACCTTCTATTAATCCAACCATTAAACCGTGTTTCAGATAAGTTTTTGATTTAGCTAATGAAAGAAAATTGAATTATAAACGCAGAGTTGTCGATTCAAATAAATCTTATCCTCTTTTATTAATGACTTAAAGGAATATAATTTAAACGAATATATTTGATCAAAATACTGTTTGTATTTCAGCTTTATTTCTGCATATTTTGTATTAAAATACAGTATATAACTTCATGAGATTTTAAAACAGTTATTCAAAGTATGGAACAAACAGTTTATGTAATATAAAAGTAAGATAACTACTTTTTAAGCACATAAGCAAAATTATCCGTACTTCTTAACATCGATACTCAAGATGTAACGTTATATATATACTAATACAAAATATATATATATATTTATATAACGACAGGTTTGGGGACACGCCCTTTTTGGGCACCTAGTTACAGGGGTGAAGAGAATTTTTTTTCAAAAAAATATGGCGGAGCGCATCGGGCGGCCTTCGGCCACCCTTACA
The DNA here is from genome assembly GCA_022817085.1 of Psilanteris sp. ZL-2020. Classification (NCBI taxonomy): domain Eukaryota; kingdom Metazoa; phylum Arthropoda; class Insecta; order Hymenoptera; family Scelionidae; genus Psilanteris; species Psilanteris sp. ZL-2020. The sequence goes on along the minus strand of JABFQC010003959.1, from coordinate 194 downwards.
AAGGGATGCGGGGGGCTCCGCCCCCCCCCCCCATCCCCCCCCCCCCCCCCCCCCCCTCACCCCCACCCCCCCCCCCCCCCGCCCCCCAACCCCCCCAGATACCACTTACTCGCCACATCCCCCTCACCTCCCCCCGTCCCACCCAATCACTTCTGGACACACCCCCCCAAACCCGACTCCTGCACTCACACTAA
>JABFQC010003958.1:0-13306 GCA_022817085.1 Psilanteris sp. ZL-2020 | reverse complement strand
GTATTATGATAGCTACTGATTTAATTACTTAACATTAAATGACTACGTTACATATTTTTTATTATAAATACAATTAAACGTAATGTTTTTAATTATTATTGTACTTTAAAATTTAAAATATTTAAAATGCTAAACTCGAACTAAAATTTTAACAGGTACAACAACATTTGCAAAATAAATTATTAAAAAGATGTTTTGTAACGTGGAAAAATTATGCAGAAAAGAAGAAAAAAATAGAATTAAAAAAGAAAGAAGAAAGTAAAAGCACGCATGAAAAAAAAATTGAAATATTTATAAATGCCATCACTAAAAAGCAAGAAGAGATTGCTAGTGTGCAGAAATTAAACAAAAAAAATACGAGAATTCAATGTGCTCCGGAAAATCTAAATCGTTCTACAATTTTAGTGAGACAGGTTTGCGTAGTAGAGTCTCCAGCTCAAAGTAGACTTAAAGTTCAACAGAAAATAATTGAAGAACAAAGAATTAAATTGGCTAAGCAAAGACAAATTATAGAAGAAATGCAATTGAAGGAATTTCGAAATGAAACTAAAAAGATTAGTAGTAAAACTTTAGAAACGGCTAAAGAAGTTTTAGAATATTGTGGACCAGTTACGAGAAGAACTTTATTACAACTTATGAAAAAACAAGGATATAGGTATATACGTTCAGTTTATATACATTGTTTTTTAAATGAGTACAAATATATTGTACTATAAGACGTATTTGATGGAATTAATATAATACTTCCTTTAATATAATAATAATGTTATAATTAACGTATCTATGTTATCTATTTATTTAAAATTTAATTTATAATAATTTACTTATAATAATTTTTAAATATAGAAATTATTTCATCAGAAAGCTGATTTCCAACATATATTTAAGGAAGTAAAAAATATATTTTTTTTCTTTGAAATATTTAATAAATGTATTTATCAGTCAGTCAAACATATCAAAGCATTCAATTACAAAACCTAATGCTATCGGGTTCAAGGTGTTCGACCAATTAGTTGATTAGAATAGATTAACTAATATAGTTTGAAATATTACGTTACCGATGGCCAGTAATTGCACAATTAATAACTATAATTAAGGAGCAATTATATTATCCAAATATTGACTAAAAATGCAGTCAAAGATGATGCAAATAATTGACTCATGATATAGCCTAAAGTTATGACCCAATAATGACTCAATAAAATTTATTCAAATATTACTAAATGTTATTTGTATTCAAATTACTTCACTAAGAAATGTTTAACAATTTACTACATAATATATCAAAACTGGACGATACGTGAAAATACAAGAAAAATTACTATACAATGTAGTAAAATTGGCAATGCACATAATAATATATTCAAGTTTATGTAGAAAATTTTAATATATAATAATGTAGTAATTTTTTTGTGTTTTCACGTATCGTCAACTTTCTGTATAATATATAGTAAATTGTTAAATATTTGTTTTCTCAGTATTTATTAACTTTATATAACTTCAAAATCTGCCTACAATTACTATCGTATTTATAAAAATCGTTGTTTTATATTATTTAAAAAGTCGTTAATTAAACTGCAGGAAAAAATTCTAATTCATCAATATTAACCAATTTCGGACCGAAGTCTAATTTTCAGATAAATTGTGTCATTCATTTTAAAGCAATATTTTGTCAAAAAAATTGATGTTCTTGGTTTATTAGGATGTTAATAATATGTGATTACATTTGTTACATTACAGCTTTTATATTTAATAACTATTTACAAGCTTTATAATATCTATATTTTTAAAGTGCCAAATCTGAAGAAAAGCTACTTGAAGTTCCAAGTCCGCCTGAATTTTTAATAAGAATGGAGGCACGCGCCGAAGCTCGTAAAGAACGTGTTAAAAAAGCTAAAGAAGCTAGAGAAAAGAGATTGGAAGAAGAAAAACATAGACAAGAATTACACAGACAAAAACAAGAAGAAGACAGACGACAATTACATCTAGAAGTATATTATATTTCATCCTATATTTTTATTATATATATATATATATTGATATATTTTTGAGAACAAAAATATGGCAACGGTGTAAAAAGTCCTCAAAATGCCTACTTACATATATTCCTTTACATAATTATTAAAATTATTGATAATATTTACATAGAATATACTGCAAAATTTATATATAATAAATATATAATATGTATATAAACCATTATTTTTCAGGCTTTACGAGAAGCAACAAGAATTCGGAAGGAAAAGGAAAAACAAAAGATACAACAATTGCAGAGACAACAAACGCTGATTGAAACAGCTGATCAATTTTATCAACGTTATTTATTAAAGAATTTTGTTATAATTCCATTTAAAACCATTATAGATATCAAAAGGGACAACGAAATTAAAGCTTCTTATCATTATGATAAAACTGTAATTAAAAACCACTTTAGTTTATGGCTCGTATTTACCAAAAATCAATTAAATGTTAAACTTGAAGAAGCTGTTTCTTTCTCTAATAACAAACTGTTAAAACATTGTTTTTGTGAATGGAAACAGAGTGTATTAGAATCGAAACACAAATTGCAGGTGGCTCATGACTTCTATGACATGAAATTACAATGCACAGCAATAAGTTTATGGAAACATTATACCAATGAAGAGATAGTTTTTAGCTTAGAGAGAGAGCAAGTAGCTATCGCTCACTATGAAAAAAAACTACTGATAAGAAACTTTGCGGGATGGAAAAGATATTTGGAAATCGCGGAAGAATTACGAGAAATCGAGCAAAGGAAAGAAGAGTTAAGAGCTTTGGTGCAAAAAGTGATTCCAGACTTTGACCCGAAGCATCGAGGAGTAGCAATAAACGATTAATTCTAACGATCTATTTATAATTCCGGAATCAACATATTTCCACAGGTTATTAAATAATAGTCTATTATTTCAATCGACAAGTATTACAGTAGCCAAATGTAAGAAATCAATCTTTGCTCTGTCATTTATGTTTATCTAAAATTTGTTATACGTTTATTAACAAAAATACTGAAAAAGGCAATACATTCTAAATCAACGCAATATCATTTATAATAAATCATACAATTAGAAAGAATAAGAAGTTATAATATCCTGTTTCTAATCATACAAATATTAATTAAATTGTTAATCTTGGTTTAATATGTTTAAGTTTGTACTGTGCAAGGATATAATTAATTCTCTTAATACATAAAATTAGTTTATATTTGTATTCTGAGATGAAAAGTACTTTAGAATGTATTATTATTATTAATCTGTATTGAAATTAACTGGGAATACCCTTACAAAAAGTTAATAACTTACATTAAGTGTGTGAGAAAAATACACATACAGAAGTATACGAAGTAACATAAACAATTTATAAGTAAAGAAAAAATAATTTATAAAAAAATAGTTAATAATAAAGTATTATAAGAATTATTAAGTTATGTAGTTGAATTTTTATAAATCTATTATTTAAAAAAGTACCGATATTTATTTACTGACATATTGAAGACATCCATATTAGTGAGCACATCATTCGCAAATCTCGACTATCTTTCTCTTGTGCCATTAAAGCAGAACTTAGATCGATACGGAATAGTAATAAATAAATGTTATTTTCTAGTATTAATCATAGGAACTACTGTATTAATTCCCAACAATGGTAAAGGTAAACAGTCATTAATAATATTATATAAAAGTAATAGTCAGCCAAGGATCTCCTAAAATATAAACGCATAAGTACACAGAGAAAACATTCTATTATAGATTCAGAATAACTGTAATCGTTATAAAATTGTGATAAACATTATCAGTCCGGTCAAACCAAGCCTGTTTTATTGTAACAAAATCCAGAATTCAAGTAATGGTTACAAAAATCTAGTAATGATTTCCATAAAATGTTTGGTTTGACTAAAATACTCTCTAAATTTAAATCAATAAAACTCACTGAAAATCAGCTAATATTCACTCTTTAAACAGTTATAAGTATACCAGTGGTATATTTATAACTCAGTTTCAGTGAGTTTTTACTGAGTAGTATTAACATGCCAATTTTTTCTCAGTGTACGTAGGAATTTTCATTGTACTCTTTCTATGGCCGCAATGTTGGTGTACATACTGACGACGAATATTCTAATTGAATATTATTTATTTTTGAATATGAACAGAGAATATAATATTAAGATATACAAATACATAAGAAAACTCCATTTTTAATCGCACATATATTTATTTCCCTACGCATTAATAAGTAATCTTTACATTGATTATAGTTATTAGTGTAAGTTTATCACAGTTGTAACAAGCGCATACGTATACGCATCGAGGGTTCTTTTGTTGATAATAACATATTGCAATGTACATTTTTAATATTTTTATTTCTTTGCGTTGCAGAAAATGTAACTAAATCTTATAAAACACTTGAAAATTACAACTTACTATGTTTTATTTTCTTATAAGTTTTTATTCTAACCCTTTGATTAACATTTTTTTATTATTTACAATTTAAGGTCAATGTTTGTTATTTTCAATTTTTGATTAATATTTGGTAAAGTACAAGAATGTAAAATATCTAAACCGGGAATTAACTGGTAAATAGAATTAATAAGACATTAATTTCCATCGAAAATGATTAGTTGAATTTGAATTTCATAAACAGAAAATTTTGGCTTGTCATATATCATTCGCAATAAAATAAATTCATATCATCTTAAAAAATATAAACCATTAAATGCTAATATAAATAAATAAAAGTATGAGTGTAGACACAGAAAAGGCAATAATGGTCATTAATTATTTGTAAATTATTTATTAAAAGTTATTTTTACATGCCAACGAGGTAGTCATATATTAAGAAAACTGTTCTTTGTATAATAAATTTTAAAAAAAGAAGTTTTAAAATCATTGTAAAATCGTTAATATTTGTACAGTATTAATTATTATTAAATATATTACTATATACAAGTATTTGAACATTTTATATAAAATATTTGTTTATTTCACAAATAAACAGGCACATCCATTTACAAACAAAAGATAATTATTACAAAATAGCGAAAAGGAATGAACATTTGAACAATTCCTCTTTTCAAAATGAAAAGGATTCACACAATGTAAGAATAAATAGTGAAGAATAAAATAAAGTTATAAATGAAGTCGCAGAATTAAATTTAAAAAAAAGTCTATATAAGAATAAATGAGAAGATAGATATAATAATTAAAGCCTATCCACTATGCACATGAAAATATTTTATGCACCTATCGAAGCGGACAAAAGTGGAACTATCTGTTTCTTGGGTTGTATTTTTATAGTTACGGCCCTCTAAGCCAGATAATTCTAATTAAGACTAACTACCCTGGCGCATAAAACTTCATACAGTAATACACTACCCTCTTAAAAATTACTAACAAAAACTAATAGTTTAAAAAAAAAATTATCATGTTTCATATATCTTTTTAAAAGTGCTGATAAAAATTTGTATTTGTATCATTGCAAAACTAATAAAATAATGAATTATCTTGGACAATAGCCGTATAAAAATCTATAGGACTAGTAGTATTTATTAGTATTTTCTAACAGGGTATTATATATAACATACTTGATATTGAATAATTTCAATTATTACCGTCGATAATTTTATATTCAACAATATTTATTTAAATTAGCTTGTATATATAGAGTAGATTAATTTCCATATTTTGTATCACTTAAATTGTTTCTAATAATATTATAATAAATTGAAAATCATGAATCATGAAAACTAAACATCATATTAATTTATGTTAAAGAATAAATTATATATATATATACAGATATGCCCTCCGCCACCTTGGAGAACAAACCCCCAGTGTTTGGAAAATTTGAGCATAGGCCACCCTCTGAAAGGAATGCGGGGGAACTTTTCCTCCCACTCTCCTCCTTTACAAAATCTAACAAAATTAACATAGGAGATCAGGTGGCCTCAGCATTGGGTCTGTTCTCAAAAACTTCTTTAATTAATATCACGATCGTTTTGAGAACAGTCCTCAAAAATACCATCCGTAAAAAGCTTAATATTCCATAAATAAGAATCAAAATGGATGTTGTCCTCAAAAAGCTCATTAAACAAACTAATAATATATATACATATATTATAGTTACTTTCATATATTTTAAGTTTTTTTTTTCTTAAGTATGTACATATTAACAAATAATTTTACAATTTAATTTTTTTAAATGGTTTCACTTTCAACATAATATCAAAATAATTCACTTACATATATGTATAATTCAATAATTCAATATATATATATAATTTAAAAAGTTTATACTTTTCACCTATCTAATAATTACAACTAAAAGATGTTTTAATGAGCTTTAATAAATAATAAAAATAAAGTATTTGCTTTCCTATAAAAAGTAAAATATACAATATTATTTTACATTAAGTACACATGTGTTATAAAATAAAAATCTAAACAAGTAAAATCATGAGATTAAATAAATACTTTAAAAGTTTATATACATAATACCGTTAAATATTTGAATCAGCAAATGTATATAATCTAAAATTAATAGTCAATGTACAATATGATAGTAGTATGACATTTTTTGTAATCTATACAATTTTATGATCAAGTTTGTACAAATTTTAAAAATAAACAATTTAATTAAATCAATTAAGGATTGATCACTTGTGGTGATTTAAACATTTCTCCAAATTTGTTAAATATTTGATTATTGAGATAATTGTAATTTTTTATATTAACAAACTAAATGTTTTGTATTATTTTGTATGCTTTTTTCTTTGCATTTTTTTCAATCTAACTGTTTACTATTGATATATAAACAACAATACTTCACTATCTCCAGATAGTGAACAAAATTGTTTAATATTAAATCATTTTTAATTATAGTTCTGATTATTATTCATTTAAAACGTATTAACTGCATGTATAATTTGTAACTTACAGTTAGTTATTTATTGAATTTTATTAGCTATTACAATTAATAATAAAGTAAATAATATCAATAATAAATTATTTTATTTCAATGTTGATGTAAAATATTAAAATAATCATATTTTCTTAATATAAATATATTTAATATGTTATATAACAATCTAATCACAATATTAAGAAAATTAATTTATTATGAATAAATTTTAAGAAAAAAAAACCAAAATCATTAAGAAATAGATCTATTTAGGAAAAAGATTATTATCCAAGATATCACATATCAAACAATAAAAGAAATGTATAAATTTACAGACTAATATTGATAAACTAAGTGACATCTACAATGTAATCTTATGAAGTGTTGATAGTTCAAATGTACATTTATTTGAAATGTTCATATTGTTCAGAATTGTGTATAATTCTTGTTGCATATTTATTTAATGACAATTTATATTCGAATCAATAGGTTTTTTAAAAACTTTTTTCTATTATATTTATAATAATAAAAAATTATGGTTTGTTGTGATTCTAAATTTTGATAATGATCTAAATCTGAGGATCAGAACGTCACACAAAAGGATACACGTAATTTGTATATACATTGTATTATTGACATTTTGAATTGTCATTTTGATTTGATAAAATTAACTTAATATTGAAAAAAAAAAACACAATATACTATAAATATAAAAAATATCTTTTGATCTATTTATATTCATTATGCATTATAATACAATATGTATATAAAATTTAAATTAGAAATACAAAATATCATTGACTATCCAAATATAATTATAAGAATGAATAAAATAAAAACAAAGTAATTGAAATGCAGTTACAATTCATTAGTATAATAAAAACTTCTTTATGTATAATTTTCACGTAATCGCTGATTCTAAAATTGTTTAATTATTAAATAATAATATTTTTATAAAATTTATATTTAAATAAATATTCAATCCGACTTATACCTTACAAAAAAAAATTTTTATTAAACTTTTGATGACACAAACTTGAAAACCGTGGCTTTTACATATATTTCTTTCATTAGCAGTCGTTCCAAGATATATAAGCCAAAGATGGTATATGAAATAACAGAGAATAATACAGCCAAGGATCAAACTATAAACTGCTGAAACGAAGCACAAAGCGATGCTGAAACAATACATGTATTATATTAATCATAATAATTTAATAGATTTATTAATATTGCAATAATAAGTATATTATTACGAATGAGTTAGAAAAAGATTTGATATTTGAATACAAATTTAAGCATCTTTTTAAAGGTTCATCTCATTCGTTGTTTTTATCAATTTTAATTAAATATTGCACTATTCTGATTTTATACTATTTTTAAAAATTTATAACAGAAAAAAGTTATTTATTAATTTATTAACTTTAAAATAGACATAACAACATCATTATTGTTGGTATTATTATTATAATTATCAGATGTATATTTATTTAAATAACATCATGAAAGAATATTTATCAAACAAATATTTAATATAAATAATTGATTAAATTAATAAACAATTTTAATGTGGATAAATATAAAACTTTTAATATAAAAATATGTATTCTATAAAAGACAAAAATATGCACCTACTAATGACTGTATAAAATTAATTATAATTATACTTACTCCATCTGATGATAAACATCACTACAATCATCTGGTAATAGAACAGTACTAATTAATATAAATGGATGACAAACGGTTGTCATTGCTAAATTAGAGCCATAAATAAATGCTATAATTGAAAAAAATAGACAAGAAAGGTACCATTTTAAATTACTAGATCCAATACAGCAATCTAACCTGTGGAATAAATAATGATAAAACATTACTTAATAATTTAATATTATTATAAAAACAAAAATTTAAATAAATATTTATTTATAATTTAAATAATATTTAAACTCATAAATTTCGTTTCTAATTGTGTATCAAAATAATTATAATTTTGTAAAATATTTGTACCGTTATCCAAACAAACTTTCATATAACTTATATAAAATATAAAAATATAAACAAATAATATATATATATATTACATATATATATTCGTTTTGTTTATAAAATATATATTAATTTAATTAATTTTTAATATTATTACCATTTACAATGATATTCCCTTCCTAATATGCATGTTTGACATACATGGCAGTGATATGCTTTTGGTGGAGCTCTTTTTCTACATAAATTACATAATTCTCCACTTCCTTCACCAAGTTCTATACCTTGTAAAAGAGCATCATCTTGTGATGTATAGTCTGCTATAAGTTTTGTTTTTCTTCCACACCATAAACTTCCCACCACAGAAAGAATAAATACCACGTTTTCTTCAGGTAATATTTCAAGTGATGGCACAACTATTAATTCAAATACTAAAATCATCATGATTATACTTGAGCAGATCCATATTAAAAAAAATTTTGTCCTAAGTAGAAACCTTTGAAAAAAAGTTGTTTATATTAAATTATATAATTTATTCTATGTCTGTTATATATCTTATACTTAATTTACTAAATATATCTTAAAATATTATGTTTATCAAAATAATCTAAAATTTATATATATAATGTTATCATACACAAGTCTTGTATTAAATTATAAAAAATATTCATTTAATGAAAAAACATTAATAATAAATAAAATAAGTTGTCACTTAAACTATTTTAAAAATTATATAAATTAAAAAAAAATTAAACAATATTTATGTATTATATGTTCAAAACGTGCAATATCAATAACAATAAATTATGTATTAGAAGTTCCTAACATTTATTTTCAAATAAAAAAGTAAACAAACATGAAAAATTATATAGGAAAAAAAATAGGAAATCAAAATTAATTATTTAAGAAATAATTAAAATTACAGTAGATCAAAATAAACTTTCAAGTAGTAATATTAAGCAAATCAATTCAAAAAATGAATTTCTCCACTCCTAATATAAATAAAACACTATTTATGCTTGTTTACTTTTTTGAGTGAAAATAAATGTTTGAAACTTTTTTTTGATATATAATACATTTGTAATTTAATACTTTCATAATTTAAACATTTATATATATTATTAGTATTTAAATAATTTGTTAATATTTAAATATTTTAATTCAATAAGAATGTATCAGATATTTCATTATATAAATAAAATAAACACAATATTTTCTTTACTTGCTCTTTAATATAAGTAATTATACATTGTATAAAACTATTAAACTACATCCTTTGATTCTTATAAATAAATAATTAATAAGAATTGTCAATTATATATATATTTATTATTACCAACAATTTATACAATAATTCCTTAGTATATAAATAATTTAAAAACATTATGTATACAGTACTCATAATAATTAGTTAAATTATTTTATGAAAATTCAATATTATATAAACATAAATTTTCACTATAACCTTGATTTAAAATCATCCAATTATGTAATTAAAGTCAATTGTTTAAACTAATTATATTTAAATGAGTATACAGCTATAACATTGAATGCTCTGAATACATAAACATAGTGCAATCAAATAATAGAAATAAAAAAATTATACAAAAATAGTTTATACCTTAAAAAATTATGATTGAGGTAATAAATAAGTACAGGTGTCAAAATAAATATAATTGCAGTGCATAGACTGTTTTGCACAGCGATACAAGTGAGCGCAGGCAATGCAAAAATTGGTATCACAGCATCAATTGAAATTTGTTTGGCGCCAATCCTCCAACCATTGCGGAGCTTTTCCAAGAATATCATTTTGGTTTTGAGGTGAAATGACTTAAATTTGTGTCACTTCACTTAACTAAACCATTGACGCTGCCACGTTTGTCGCTATTTGTAATCACTAACTTCCACGTCTTCGACGCGACATTCGACTATTCGAGCAGTGTATAGTCGGTTATGCAAGGTTAGGTAGGGTCAATCAGCGCGAAATCCTTTCAGATGGCAGCACAACGTCACACACACTCTTGTTTGTGTTTACAACTAAAAGATCTTTTTGTACTAGTCGCGTTAAAAACACACGTTTGCGATAAATACGAACTAACACGAGCGCGAATCTCATCTGTTGATGTTAAAATAAGTAATTGACTTGATGATTATTTAATTGATTGATTAATTAATAGCAGACATTTGGAATTATACTATTTCTTGACCTCTATCAAAAAATGGCGCTATGAACAACATGTAAACAGGTAATAAAGAATAAGAAGATAATATTAATAAATGTACACATTCGTGCATTTGTTGACAACCATTTGTGCTGTTTTGTCTATTTTTTTAATTATTAATTAAAATTATTGTGATGTAAAAATTGCTATATGTTAGAAATTAGCAAACATTCAAAAATACACAATATGACATGTTAGGAAAAGAGTTAATGACATGTACTTTAATTATGGCTTTTTTGAGTTTGTTTGATTGTTCATAATTAAAAATCTATCATATTTAAAAATGCGATTTGCTATTAAAGAAAATGTGATACAAATTTAAACATCATTTATAGAAAAATGTACGTTTTTCTCTGTCGGCCTGTAAGGCGAGTCGAAGGTCAGGTTTTATTGATAATCAGCAGCCGTCTTGATTTATCGCAAATTGATTTAAAAGTCGCAATTTTTTAACATATTAAATCTACATTGTAGAAACACGCGATTGTGATTGCCGCAGAGTTGGAGCAAAGTTATGAAATGTGATTTATATGACTAAACATATGATAAAGACATCTTAATAATAAATTTTGATATTTTAATTGCATATGCACTTAAATGTTTTAATTTAAATATATATTTAATTATATCGTTTGTGTGCTAAATGTTTCTACATGTATTGCATATATTTTATTTCAACAATTTCAGATTTCTGTAAATAAGAATATTGGCATGCCGGTCTTATGCCTTACACAGGTCATTGAACCGTTTATATGAGCATTTGCATATATATACTTTTGTGAACTTAAAATTATTAATGATAAATAAATATTTTTACTTGCTGTTAGTGTATTTAAAATGTCAGATTTAATTCACATTGTTAACATTAACATTTGTCTAAGAATTTTTTTTAAAATATTCATTTAAAATAAGTGTGAATGTTTAAAATGTAAAATAATATCTTGCATTATTTATATATATTCCTTTAACAGGCAATAATAAAGAAAAATATATTTCTTCGGTATTGTTAAAAAACTCAATTTTTGGATTCAAAAATAATTTATTGAATATACTTAAATTATAAATACAATATGTACACATTATAAACAAAAATTAATTATATACTATTATATAAACCATATATATAAGTATTAAATTTTTAAATGTGTTAATGTTACTATATTATTATATTATAGGTATATAAAATTAACATTGTTAATTTTTATTTTTAAATGTAAAAATATACTTAGTTTTCTGATATTAATATTTAAGTTAATTATTGTTACATTACAATTTTTTTTTGTTACTGTTTAATGTCTAAAAAGATATTTTTTATATTATTAATTTCTTCTATATATTTGTTTTATAAAACTTTGAAAAGGATGATTAAAATGAATTTTATGTTTTTTACCTGTTTTATTGTTAAATATTTCCTTATTTATTATATGTAATTCTAAATATAATTAAATTAAATATAATTAATAATATTAATAAATTTTTTTTTATTGTACATTTTTTATTAATATTTTTTTTATTTTTTTTTTTTTTTTCATTAAAAAGTAAAATTATATCTGTGTAAAAAAGTTTTATATAGTATTTTATTCAATTTCAAAAAGTATGCTAATTATATAATTTAATTAATGCCAGAATAACAAAATTAGCTACTGTGAATGCAACGCTTGTTTGTGAATTATCACCTTTTAATACTATGCAATTATATACTTTTACTGCCTTTGATACTTATTTAGACACTGAATGCATTTATGAAAACTATGGTTATAATTTTTGTATAACATTGATACACATATAAACTCATAAATGCAGTTTTCATACACGCATTTTTAATGTTCCATTAAAAACCTATCTGTATATATATAAGTATATATATAATATATATAATAAATAATTGTATATTATGCTGAAATAATTGTTATTTATAACAAACAGTTAGTTAATTATAATTATTATTATTTAATTTAAATGAATAAATGTATATAAATTATGAATAATCCATTAAATAAAAAAACAGCAGTTTTATTTACTGGTTTTAATTAAGTTAATTTTGAGAATTGTATAACTATTATTTTACTTTATTAACTACTTAAATATAATAAAGTTGGATATTATTTGAAGTGAAATTGCTATTAATTTGTACTATCATTTTTCATATTAGTATAATAACTAGTAATATTAACTTTCCTATATTATTC
>JABFQC010003957.1:0-13306 GCA_022817085.1 Psilanteris sp. ZL-2020 | reverse complement strand
ATTTACTATTTATATAATAAACATCTAACTGATTTTTAATAAAGTAACTTTCGCATTTTAAAAATAATCGTTAATCAAAAATCGTTTAAAAGTAACAACAAAAAGCTAAAAAAAAGTTTCAGAGAAAGGCTCGTTCAATTGATAAAAGTTGGATTCGAAATTGATATGAACAAGAATATATTCTTCTCGGACGTTCTTAACTTGTACGCATTGTAAAAAATATGAACCGAGGACTTGCAGAGAATTACAAAACGAAAGAGACAGTGTCAGGAGTTTTGCGGTTATTTCTAAGTATAATCAGAACCAGTATACTAATTCTGAGCGGCTGTAGTTGTTTGAAAATATATTAACTAAATTAAAAAGAATTAGCATTCTGAAATGAAACGAACAAAACAGGGCCGGGGTTTCATTGACGCGCGATATTCTATTATATATATATATCATACGACGATACATTGGTATCATCTTAGCAGACACCCAGTATAACCGTGAATGTCCTAAAACAACAATGGAGGCATTAAGATGATCTACGGTCGAGTCGCTTGACCCTCTGATTCAAAAAAGGTGTTCGAATCCATTCGACAAAAAGAAAAAGAAGTGGTGTGACAGAGATCGAGGCAGAAGGAAAAGGATTACAAGAGCAAAAGTAAGACTGCGAAGAACGAGATGGCAAAAGAAGAGGAAAAAGAAGGAAGGCTAACTCGTGTGTGGGTGTCGACTTAATACCGTTGTTATGGTGTTAGTTAGTATTGGGATTTAAGATCGCGCCAAGATCTACCTGCGAATGCATACGTATACACGGCCACGCACTTATGGACCTGATTAAATGTATATTAGAAAAAGGGAACCAGTCGCAACAGGGGGTATGGTATTTTTCCTCAACGTGGGGAGGAGGATGCAAGTGGGCTCTCTTCAGCCAAGGGTGCGGTTCGGCCATGGTTACAAACCAAAGCTGTTTACTTTGCGTTATGATCCACTCAATTGTTATTCTTATCAACGGCCAGCATTGTCCAAGGAGCCGATCGTGCAAAAACACATATTTATTCGTCCTTACACTCGGGCGACCAAAGAGAAAGGCTGTGTTGATTTTAAAGGAAACTCTTCGATTCAGAACATTTTTTCGTCTGCAATTTATTATTTCTAAAACTGGACGTGGATTGTTTGGGATTTGTTTATTCTAGTGGTTGATGTCATCTTTCAGATTTGGATGGACTAGTTTTTGTTAAAATTAATTAGCGCTTGTTTGATCATCGTGTCGCGTCAAATGAAGATATATTAATTGAATAGTTCTTTTTCAATTGCGTTTACGTGTTATCTCGAATTATGATAGTTGTTACTATGTAAGGTATAAAATATAATATCTATTGTCCAGTTGTTTGTAATCTTGGACAATAGATAATTCTGTGCTATTTTATGGATGTCATGATATTTGTACAAGTATGGTTATACTGTATCATTGTTTTGTGCGATTGTATACTTAAAAGATATTTAAAAAGGAGGTAAACTACATATAGCTTAAATGTGAAAGTAGTGACTTGTCATAAAGTAAAATTGTTTATTTAAATTGAAACATATTATAAGATTGATGCAAGCATATTGAATTAACTCTAATAGCGCATAATATTACATAATATACTAGGTACATTATATTATACTATACCTATAATATTAAATAATATTATGTAAATATTATGCGCTAATAGGGAAGTCGTTTGAAATAGTGGATTTACAATCGAATTAAACTATAATAAAGTTGGAACATTGCAATGTAGATATCTAATGATATAGTGTAAAATTTTTAAGGTGAGTAGAAGAAACGAATTTTTTAACTCTTATTTTTGAATACTTACGGTTTTAGTATAAGGAATTAACGAGTTCACATAAAAATAAATAATAATTTCTGTTAGTTTTAGGTTTTTTAACGCACATTTTTATTCTGATAAAATAAACATAGGCAAAAGTGATACCAACCAGTTCTGTGTAAATTTTGGTGTGAAAAAAATCTAATAGCTATACTGTATTGGAGCAGAACATTTCATAAATGTTTGCTGTATATAAATAAGCTGTAAAACAATTATGCTCAACCAGACTGACGAGTTACTTAACACGTGAGTACCTTTTGGGTGTAAATAATGTTTAAATAGCGTAGTGGATAGATTAAGGTGTACACAAAATTCTTTTATCGTTTGAGTGGGTAGCCACATTAACTGTGTAAATAGATACTCCTGTTACGTGTAGTTCGAAAGAATCGATGTCTTGATTTATCCAACGAGAAAATATAAATTTTTATAAATTAAACAATGATACTGTGCATTGCTTGATTTATTAGTTTTTTATTCTTTGAAGTTATTTATCATTGAGTGTTATTTGCATATTCATTAATGTATGACAAAAGTGCAATTGTTAAAAATTAATATTGTAATTTTCATATCTTTAATAATGAATATTAATTTTATAATATATTTTAATATATAACCATATTTAAAATTATAAATAATAAAGTGGTTTTAAAAATAACGTTTGAGGAACTCTAGTTGATTGATTAAAATTAATGATGTATATTAATGATGATTTCTTTAGGTTAGTTCTGGATTTATATTTAAACTATCTCAGTCGATAATGTCACACACTATATCAACTATCGTTATTCATCTTCACTCATACACCAAGTTTCGACGTCCTCTGCTAGAAATTATATAATTGCCGAGTAGTATCAGCAATTAGATTATAATAGTGTTAGAACTGAATGGACCGTAATCTACAAAAGAAGATTGAAAAATATAATGTTACAATTGAGTAAATTAAATATAATTGTATATAATTGAGTTTGTATATTTGTTTAAAATTGGCATTTGTTAATGATGCTTTATTCTGTAAATGATATTGTAAATCATATTTTTCTAAATACATTTTATGTTGATCTACTATAATCATTTTTATACAACCCTACAAGTTAATAAATTAATGATTACTAATTTTCGCTCCAAATTTTTACAGATAACACATTTCACGTGTTTAGTTTAAAACTAGAATTATTTCTATGTAGTGTATCTCAACATTACATACTATTGATCAACGTGTCCAATTGGCATTCGGGACCGGTCTACAAATTGCACTACCGTTTAACGATAGTTTTGGAAACACTTCTTCAAAGTACTATGCTTTAGCGTAGCCTTTGCTTAGAATTTCAAGACAGTTGAAATGGATGAATTTACAAAAACTAGTTTTATATTTGTCTCAAAGAACTAGAATATTTTTATTTTTGATATTTTGTGTGTAACTAAATGCACCTCAATGTTTTACATTTATTAAAGATTTATTTATCAAATTTTAGGATGAAATTAAAAATATGAATATTGCAATAATATATTTAATTACCTGAAAAAATAGTATTTTACAAATGAATGAAACGATAACCTAATACATGTATGTCAAATGCATATGATAATAGTAATGTATTTAAATGTATAAAAAAAGTATAATAACAGTTTAAACAAGGATTTATATTATAATGTGATACATACTTGCAGGTATTAATTTAGTTATTATAAGTTGTACTAAATTAATTAAACAACATTGTCCATTGAATAAGACTCAATGAAAAGCATATGAAGTTATAGTAAAAGCATTGTGATACAATATTGCTGAAACATGTTTTAAAATTAAAGGGAATAGTTAGTCACGAAATGATTTTAACACGTGTTCTTGTGTCTCAGACGCTACAATAATAACGATACCGATGATGACAAGCCTAGAAAAGCTATGTTAAATTATGAAGAGTGAGAAAGAGAACACACACAAGAGAAGCCAGACAGCAATCTTCTCTAATTAACACATTAAGATTAATCAAAGCCAGTTGGTTTATTCTTGTTCAAGAGCCCACTCGCCTAGATTTAACGCTCTTCTTTAATTAATTTTAATTATTTCCAAGCGCATTGTGGGTCGTAGACCAGAATCGACAAATGTCTCGCTGTTTTTCAGACACGCAAGATTTATTTATCATACGGGAATAAAATTGCTCAAAATAAACTATCATTTAAGAGTCGTTTTCACTATGATCGAGCAAATTTGAATAATTTTTTTTTGGCGTATTAATTGGTATACAATGAACTTGCTCAGTCAGGACTAATTTTTTATTCTATTTATAATTTCGCAAAATATAAAATGCATTAAAGTTAGGTCCAATTTATCTGTTGTTTATGCATAAGGAGAGGTCCTTTTTATTTACAAGGCACGTATTTAATTTTGTAAATAATTATGTTTCAATTAATTGATATTATTAGATATTTAATAATTTATTTTAATATAACAGTTACTAAATTTTGATATTTCAAATCCCTCAAAAATTAGATTAATTATAAATGAGTAAAAGTAGTCGATTTTGGTGAAATCATATTTATTCATAATAAATTATCAGAGGGCATTTTGGAATTGAATCAAAGAGTAATAAATTTTTAAAGGATATTTAAATTGTATTCAATTGTAATTTTCTAATTTCCAATCAAAAACATATTAATACCATTAAATTTGAAAGTAACCAATTTAATGCAATATATCCTTTTTCAATTTGGCACAATTTGACGAAACACCTTTTGTTTTATCTCCACTCGTGGCTTTCAGAGATGAATTCGTTGCTCGTAGAAAATGCATTTTCTGTGATCACTGATACCGCTCGCCAGTGACCTTAGATTTGTTGATTAGATGAGACAATCATTTTAATTAACAACTGAGTGAGTCTGCCGACTGACAATGCCGGCCACTGAGTTGTCTTAATCTTCAATTTCGCGTGTCGAAATTGCACATATTAGATCGCATTTTGCAGTCGCAACTATGCATATTTGAGTTTAATCGCTCGTGAATGGCTCTTTGTGCTTAGTCCCGAGATATTGCTCCGTTGTTCAATTTCGTGGCGGGTATCTTCTTTGTTTCGAACGTTTCAATTTAAATCGATTCCCAGGCGGCACAACCGATTCATCAGCCAAGAATCAGGCGCCGATCCGTTATTAATTAGATTGCGAGCTGCCGCAGAAGGAACGTATCCAGGACTAGAAAAGGTCGGCTGATTCAATCGGTCCTGATTTTCAGAATTCCGGGGCCCTCAGCATAGCTACCATACTACAAATCCACGAACTTCGCGAAATTAATTGCCGTATTATACCATCAGTCAATGCCGTACTTTTGTTCCCTTTTGTCCAAGCCTCGCTTTCTCTCGAGCATTTTTTCTTCAAAATCGCCGATATTGAAATTTGTAAAACTTTGTGTAACACCGTGTCTCGCAAGATTATCTTCGGAATTATAGCTTGGTTGGATTCGCCCGTTTCTGCGAACAAATTTTATTTGGTCTGATCAGGATCGCATTTTCAACGACAATTTTTACAAGCAAAATTTTAAATAAACTCAAGTTAATTTAAATTATTAATTTTATTTTGAATAGTGTAGAATGGCGACGGGGGTGACTCGATCGGATGAGTGTTTTTGTGGAGTTTTTAAATAAAATAATTAACATTAAATAAGAAGTAATAATTTTATAAAATAATTTGTTTTCAATTAATTTTTCTTAATCGTAAACATTTTTAAATACATTAAATAAAATCTAACTGATAATATCATTTTCAGCATTTTATATATTGGCTGAACTATGAATTTAATACAGGTAAGTTAATATTAATACCGTATACATATTTAATTGGAATCATCTAATTGGTATAATCTATTAAATTATATTTTTAATTGTTAAAATTTATTAGTCGCTGATATATATATTATCATTATGATCGATATTACGTAAGTGTACTGTAAAATTCTTCTAGTTTTTTCATACGTTAAACATGTTCTTGGGTAAGCATATATACAAGTTTTATTCTGCTTTCGTTATAAATAATGTAATTAATTTTTTGTTAATAAAAACTATTACAACATATTATAACATATTCTTTATGGTATTGCTTTCTGAACCCAATAACAAATATAACTTCAAATTATAGTAAAAATAATTCTATGAATTTGACTAAATAATAAAAGTAAGAATGCGATAATTTATAATTAACTTTTGAAATTTAATGAAGAATTGTAAAATAATTTTCATAAACAATGATATCTCTTAACATTTTTTAATGTAACTTTTGTATTTTTCTATTTTTATTATCAGTTTGGTAAAATTTATATGATTATTTTTGTAAGTGCATGATGAAACAACTGTGTAACAAACACAATGAATTCAGCAGACTCGAATGGGATACACATTTTTAAGATGCTCTGAATCTGAAAAACAATGCTTCTCACTTTGAAACCAAGGCAAATTTAAAATGTTGAAGTACATTCCGTGGAATGAAGTATCGAAGTCGAACAAAAAGCAATTAAGTTGCACTTGACGCTAACTTGAAACTCAAACGCTTTGCTTTCATAAATTCAACGCAATTAGCTTGAGAAACCGTCTCCAGCGGTTCAGGAAAATATGTATTCCCAACCGAGATTACTACGGAATTCTTCACGGAGAGCAAACCTGCCTTGTGGGTAAATTGTGATCGTGAACTGAGCGGAACGGCCGTTTACTCGGATCATTCGATTGTAGAAACGAGGAGAGGATATATTTTGTTTTGCAGTAAACAGATCTCATTGCACTACTGGTCTCTAGCAAACACAATCACTTCTTTTGAATTGAGTTAATATTGCAAAACCAAATATGTCTACGGACTTTGTGCGTGAACATGTGTATTGGTATAAGAATGTATGCATGAATGTTTAATAGGTGCGTTGTGGACCAATAAATTAGATAATAGTGTGATGAATGAAAAGAACCCAATAAAATTAGGTTTATTAGGTTCACATAGGTTCAAAATTATATTTTGAATCAAAGGAGTATTCTATAATATTTATATTTTAATATAAAATATATTTACATTGTAAGAATTATTCAAAAGTTTCAATTACGCTAATTGATTAAACAAATATTTGATAATGAAAATGTTCATAACA
The DNA here is from genome assembly GCA_022817085.1 of Psilanteris sp. ZL-2020. NCBI lineage: Eukaryota > Metazoa > Arthropoda > Insecta > Hymenoptera > Scelionidae > Psilanteris > Psilanteris sp. ZL-2020. Next base: position 6,331 of record JABFQC010003957.1, on the reverse strand, counting down.
TAATGAAATCAAAGATGTTTCAATCATAATTGAAATTCATCTGATCCAAAATTTTAGCAATATTCTCAAAGAAAGTTTCTACTCCGAATCAAGACATTTCATGAAAGCGGTGCGTTTATTGTTTGCTTTTACGTGTCATGTTTGATGCAAGTTGCAATTAATGCCGAATGTAAAGCTATTTTTAGGAGAGAATAAAACTGCTGTTTTAGCGCAACGTTAAGAATGTAATTGGTACTTGACACATATGAGCCGAGAAAGCGCGTCTGGAAAATTTGTTCGATCTTATGCGCGTTCGACCACGGTGGCTCGTAGTCACAGGTTTTTGGTACATTCAAGGATTCTGATCGGAAAGTAGCATACCATCACTGACCATCGTAGAACAGGAAAGGGCACTCTTCGTCGGCTTGTAAATTCGACGCTGCTTGTAAATCCAACTGTTATTCTGGACAGAATGCGAACGCAAACGCAGACGTCCAGTATCGAGTTACGACCGACACGGCTTGAGAATTACTCGCGAAAGAAGGTGCAAGACGAAAAATTTAAATAGCGGTACATCGTAGTCACAATCGGTGACATTGAAAACTACTTCGATTGCGATTGCTAAATCTTCACTCTGACTAAACGTGCTTTAAATTTACATGCTCGGTGACACGATTCAAAAGAAGATCCAAAATTCAACAGTCGGATGAATTATTATAGTTCATCTTCAATCACAGGGTGATTGTCGTTTCGATCCAAATATTGAAATGGGGTTCCTATATGTGGAAGTCTCATATAGAACGTAAATGAAATTATGACACACGAAATCGATATCATATTCGATGTTGGCTATTTATGTGTAACATCTATGTGTATATATCGTAACAAAATTCACATACGGATTGAACTATGAACCTTTGCAATTTTAATTTAATGTCGTCAACTATATCATTGATATTGAAAGTGAACATTAAAACAAATACAAAATAAAATAAATAATAATATTATGCGAAACAATTGTACAATCTGTTTGTTGTTTTTGACGTTCAAAGTCAGTTGAAAGCAAAAACTGAAAACGTGATACAAATTACCATACAATATGGTAAAAGTGAATTTTGCACGTTTTGCGTAACATCGCATGGAGGGATTGAAAGTAATGCGCAGTCATAATTTGAATAAATAGCAATTGGTTTAAAAACGGTTGATTAATTTTGGCGCGCTAATAAAAATTATCGCTCGCGTTGGTATAGCGTGCGTAGGAGGACGGATATTGTAAATAAATGAGCGCGCCGGTAATAATAATGAGACAAGGATGATGAGAAAAATGTAAAGGAACGTAAGAATCAGAGCTGCAGACTAATCCGAATATAGATCTGATCTTGCATCAATAACTTTAATAAACCAACAACACTCATGCTCAGATAACACGTGGATGCGATCTTGAGTGGTTTGTGTATGCCTTTGTAGCCTCGAGCATTTAGTACAAGCTCACGCGCGATTGGCATTTAACCTGCAATTCTTAAACCCTTCGCTCTTTCTTCGCTTGAACCTTTACGACTGTCCGTTGATGCCAGTCCAAGAGAGAACTTTTATGAAATACGAGGCGTTTCTGCTTTTCGTTATATTACAATATAATAAGATATTTTATTGTTGCAAAATTTTTAACTGCTCGCAGCACGAAAATATAAAATTATACTCAATAAATGGAAACGACTGAAGACGCGTGTGCAATAACTTATATTTATTATGTTAAGTTGTTGTCTTTATTGCTTTTATAATATTTCCTTCTAATCGGCATCTCGTCTTATCGTCGAACGTTTTTGTTTCAAATTATCAGCGATAATATATATTTGGCGCTCGAATCGCGCGGCTAAATTTAATTTGCGTAATTCAAGATGGCGAGTTAATTAGAATGTAAATATTGTACGAGCGAGAAGTTTATATTTTTGGATATAAAATATTATAATTGCTATCGCGGGGCACGGAATTCGTTTAAACTAATTTATACCGCAACATCGAAGACAGAAAGAAGTAAAAAAGGTCGTGTTTAAATAAGAGTCTATATGCATACGTGTACCATATTCATCTCGACACCTTGAAACAGTTAAATCTTATATCACATAGTGTTCATTTTTTCTCACGTTTTTTTGTAGCTTTCGTTTGTCTGGCCGTTCTTTCGTTGGTTAATTAGATTTCGATGGTTGGCGTGAGCATTTGCATCCTTTATTTAGCCACTTCAGGTTCTTTTCTTATTACGTATAAATTTAGATTGTTTAATGCATTTCTTATGCATGATGTCATTTTTAAATCAAATCTTATTTGTAATAAACTGACTTTAATATTAAAATAGAGTAACTTAAAATGATTAATTTATTGTACAAAACAATATTTGACGGTTTATAAATATTATAAAATTTCATACCTAAGTATATTTATGTATGTATGTATTAATATGATAGTTTAAATCTTTAATGTTTCATTTTGGTTATTTTTGAATGTTTTGACATAATTATTCAGTTAAATACCATTATATCCTAAAATTCCAACGACATGTAAAACATTTCATCATGTTCCAGTTTTGGTCACCATTCGAACAGTTTGAAAAGGTTCGCATGAATACTACTTCCTTATAATCATATTATATTGTAGAATAAAGAAAATGCAAATATAGCTTTCCGTCATCGTATGTTTGCCCAAACAATATAAAATGAATCGAAATTAGTTTAAATAATATAAATTAGTAAATATAAATTAAATATAAATAAGATATGTAAATAATATAAATATTTATTTAAATAAATAAAATTGTTTATATTAATTATCATAATTATAAATATTACTATAATTTATTATTAATTTTAATTTTTTAAGTGATGATACGATAAAATTATACAACACAGAACAGTAATTGCTAATTGAAGCTTCAAATTTGAACTTTGACTAGAGTGTGATCAACCAAGTTTGTGATCGATCTGATTACGTCTGCGAGGTTGGAATTCCTATGTGATCCGGCTGAAAAAGTTAGAGGTTCACTGTATACCTGGTGTGAGGGTGAACGTCAAAACACACCTTGTCCTCATAAGGCACACACATACATATGCGTGCGGTCGCACAATCGAGTTGCTCGACAGATTCCAGCGAAGCAGTCAATGACTGGAATGACTTGCACAGGATGCTAAATTGTTAAGCTTTCTCGCTTACTCTCATCTTTTCTCTTAACTACTCACGGATCATCTTTCTTTACTTATAATATATTTTATGTTTCTTCTTTTTCACTTTTTTAATTTCAAGCCATTCTCACTGAGGGAGGTGCAGCTTAATTTAATTAATTCCGTGGACCATTTTGACACGTTCAATGCATGCATCTTTGGTCTTATTGTTATAATCACTTTTTTTGCTCTAATACACAGGGAATAACTCACAATGTAAGCATTAATTGGACCATAAATCAATTCAAAACGTTATTGATTAATCGTTTAAATAAAATTGATAAGAAAAAACGAAAACATTTGTCTACAAATTTCGAAACAAACTTAACGAAATTTAAAGAAAACTGCCAACACACAAAGAGAGTTAAAAAATATATTTCTCTAAATCTTGAGAAGCAAATAGAATCTCGGGATCGATAGGTCATATTTTTTTTGTTTCGATATTGAAACAAAGTCGAAATATTATGTTATTTGTTATATATGATTTCACATATATTTCACATATACATAATTAATTGTACTATGTAAATAGTGAATAAGGAAAGGCTTGGTATTTGCAAGATATAGATGTCCACATTAAAAAATATATATAGTAAGTCATTGCCAGAAATATAATAGTAATCAGTGAAACAAAGATCAACCCAAGATCTGTATAATTGCAAAAGCAAATTGTTCGAACTGTTCGTTATCCAAAGCGGTTCCGTAAAGACTTCAGCTGTCTGCGTGGTATGCTAGCAATTTGTTTCAGACTGACTTTCATTCACTGATTTATGAGTAATCCAGAGCTAAACGCATCATTCGCAAAAGTGCGTTGCACGTCGAATACTTTTGGTTCGTCAGAACGAGTTGTAACTAATCGGAAGAGGAGGTTAAAGCACGAAACAAAAATAAGACTCGAGCCGAGTGAGGGAGTTAGTTTCATGTGAAAGAAATCCAGACAACGCGATTACAATCTTTATTTGAACGTGTTATGGCCTCGGGTGGTATTTAGTCCCTAATTTCCGATCAGTCAAAACTTTCGAAGAATTAAACATGAATCATGAAGGTGCGTTTGTTCGATAGATAGTTAGTCTGTGGGCGGTCTTTGCCAACTAGTGACACAATGCTTCGTATTAGAGGTGAATCCTTCAAATTCAATTCATCGTCTTTTGGATTTAAATATTAGGATGTTGGTATTCCGATGGCGTTTCCAAATTTCTATAGACCCTTTTTAATTTTCTTAGTATGGTTTAATAAGAAGGATGGTTGGCTAGGAAATTTCAAATTCTGTATATCCTTGATCTTCAACAGGTAATGGTATCTTGGTATTTATCCATAAAATTACCATCATGGATGCACCTTTTAAGAGGTGATTGGGATAGAAACAACGTTGGATAGTTGGATCGTGGGTGTTCCTTACCAACCAATGGTCAATGCTTGACATTAAATAGTCTTTCAAAATTAAATCATCGACTTTAGCATAAAAATTTCGGATCAATTAAATTCTGAAGATACTGCCTAAATTTTAATTAATCAATTTGAATTTTCCTAGCACCATCCAGGATAGGATGATTTGCAACCACCCGGAAATGTTCAAATTTCCTCACATCCTCCCCCGATTCAACCTAACTTATCGAATCTCCATTTGGTTAGGCTACTGTATCGTCTCTGGCAATTAGTTCAGTACATACATAAAGCTACCATTGATGGTTGCACCTCTCGGAATTGATTTGGATGGAACAAAACTGAACCGCGACTGTATGTGCAAGACCGTTGGGTGCTTTGACTGTGGGCGGTCTTCACTAACCAGTGACATAATGAACGGATATTATAGGTGACTTTTTCGCGCCAAGTGCCGAGGCTTTTCAATTCGAACGATGACAACAATACAGGTGAGCATTGAGCACGAGCGAGAGGTCTGTGTAGAGCGAGATATATATATATATATATATATATATATATATATGGTGTGTGGCGATAGACGTGAATGCTCGCGTGCTAATCGTTCATGCTAAGCAGATACCCAGGGAGAGACGAAAAGATCGCGAGACAGAACAGATGAGAGATAACCTTTCTTCATTGGGAGTGAAGAAATAGAAAACGAAGATTGACTCTTGCGCGAGTTGTTGGACTCAGCGTAGTGATGGCGTGGAGTGAGCAGAGGATGAAGAGAAGATTCCAACGATCGATAACTAACATAGTCTGATCACTGAAAAATGGCTGTCAAACATTCTTGCCCTTTTATCTTCGCAGGCACCCCACCTACGCTGCACAATCATGCGAGTTACTTTATTTAAAGGTGGTCCATCGACTTAATGATGCGTCAGTTTTTGTAATGTCCTTGCGTTGTTTATTGATATCATTTTCCTTTTTACGATAATCGTTAATCAAACACCTAAAGCCCCGAGTCAAAACAGCCACGGGTACCAACCGATTTCGTGCATTGTTTCATTCCGAGTTCTATCGTTATTTTCGTGCGAAAAATTTTAATGGTTGACTCATCTACTGATTGCATAGAACACATGCCTCTTTTTTTATTTTTTTTCGTATCCTTACGGTATACCCTTCGGACCTGCAATTTCCTAAATATATAGGTTCTATGCTCTTTAGGATCACGAACCAATTGTCGACGCCTCGTGTTGGCTTATAATTTTCATTCATTAAATTCCTTCCATCGTGAGACCAATAAATTCAACATTCCTCTGAAATATATTTTCATATGCTTTTATTCTCCCATTCGACTTGTCTTATAAACGCGCGTAATTACCGCGCCATTACAATATCCTACTTTCGAGAATGCCGATTGATTAACCGGCCCAACCCCGACCGGGTCCAACTTAATTGATTCGGCCTGGCCGAATCGTTACCAAGTTTGAACTCGGCTGTTGCATCGGTCTAATCGAATCAACATAATTGCATCGATTTGTTTCCACTGCATCCGATCATTGCGAGCGGCGCAAAAATGCGCGTTATAAATAATGCGCACCGTTATGATTCTAACCGAGTATCGAAAATCATCGACGAGTGGCGCGGAACATAAGAAATGCGGCATGCAAGTGAAGAAATGCTAGCCAGTCGAGTATGTTGCCCGGGGGTGCCAACCGCAGGATAATAATTTTATAATTGGAGAAATTACTCCGACTCGCTATGGTACAGTCTCGGTG
>JABFQC010003956.1:0-13307 GCA_022817085.1 Psilanteris sp. ZL-2020 | reverse complement strand
GAGATATTTAATATCCATGGAAAGAAAATATGTATTCAATATATCATTTATTTTATATACATATTGTCGATAATCGATAAACTGATCGATTCGACACTTGTTAAAGGGTTTATTCGCGGATCACATAACCTGTCCCGGGTGACAGGTTACAATATTTATACAAAATTATGCTTTTTATGTAGAATTTTATACACACTCTGTACATACTTTCACTATAATATTTACATATTAGAAAAAAAAATATTCCATACATAAAAGTACTTTACAACAGTCCAGATTCGAACCGACGTCTTAAAGTTAGAGTACGGAGACATAACAGCCGAGCCATCGCAACTATTACTATATCATGACTTAAGAGACTTCTTACACGAAATGTTACAAGTCGCATTGGCTCAGCGATTATGGATCTGTCTCCTAACTTTAAAACTCCGCTTCGAATCTCGGTTGTTGCTAAATATTTTTATTTATGGAATTTTTTTTCTACTTATATGTATAGATTATGGTAAAAGTATGTACCAAAAACATATAAAATTGTGCCTAAAATGTATACAATTTTTTATAAATATGTATACAATACATATGAAATATTACAAAAATATTTTGTTTGTATAGAAATTAAATATCTCCTAGACATCTATGTAATATTTATACAATTCTTACTTATATTTATTCAATATTTAGTAAATATTTTAATACATATTGCATAAATATTGAACACACATTTAGTACTATTAGGGTTGTTATATTATATCTTCTGTTGCTGTATAAAAGTAACTCATCACCTTCAATTAGATTTTAATAAAATTGAACATATACTCTCATTTTATGTTAATCGATGAAATTTAAATTAATATTAATTAACTATATTAAAAACAAAAAACATTTAAAACATCAAAATTTATAATATACATATAAATAATTTACACGCTTAATTTTACATGATTTTGAATATTTAATAAACAATAATAATTATTGTATTAATAATTAATGTAAATAATCACTCTTAAAAAATGCATATGCTTGGTATAATGGAGGAGGCGGCAGCGACGGTGTACATATAACAAATACGAGTGAAACAGCGGTGATAATAGTCATTAAGACGTTAAGTGACGGACTTCGTAAAAACTTGTTTTATTTTATAACATATACCTGCACCCTACAGAAATGTAACGTTGTCGCGACATTTCAATGTTCTACTATATAAATGATATTATAATGTTGAACAAATGTTGCATGAATGTTGCAAGTTTATGAAATTAAAAAAAAAATCGTATATATATAAGTGAATGACAAAATACATAACAATCAAGTTACATAACCCTGTAATGTATATCTATATTCATACACGGAGAAAACGTTTTATCAAAAGTTACTATATTTACTACTACTCGCAAGATGTAGTTTTTGAAAATAAAGATTTTACTATATTTAATTTCAGTATTGCAGACATCCTACGTAAAATGACTATATTATATAGTAATCTATACAGTAATAAAGAGTATTATTTTCATTTTTAAAAGCCTCATTCTACGTGTAATAGTAAATATAGTATTTTTTGATAAAACGTTTTCTCCATGTAATGAATATAGTTGTAGTTAACAACGTTATAAATTTTGCCACATGTGTATCGGGCGAACGCCGCCCGATGCGCTCCGCTATATTTTTGTAAACAAAAATTCTCTTCACCCCCATAACTAGGTGTCCGAAAAGGGCGGGTACCCAAACCTGGCATTATATAAATAAATGTATATACATATATATATATTTAGATTACACTAATAAATTTGATTTATAAGCGGAAAACATTGAAAAACTGCAGTAACGAATATTTGAACCCCGTCATACCGTAATGTCGTATTTACAACCCAATGATTTATTAACCACTGGACTAGTAGTATCTTTGTCAACACATACTGTTTTTTAGACATTTAAAGTAATTCATTTAATAATCATTGCATATACATGTTGCAGAAACGTTGCTGCAACGTTAATATGAAAGGAAATTTGTAACGTTACAACAAGGTTACATTTCTGTAGGAGCTGAGGTTTAATATACGTAGCATTATGACAAGACCCTGAATACCAGTTACTGGGTTATGTATATAGTAGAGTTGTAGAAATTTAGTAAGTAAAAGTAGAAATTTCTCAAGTAACTCACGAGATACTCAACAAATTTCTACTAGGGCATCCAGGAATAATATTATTGGGACGCTTCACTTTCGAGCGCCCTATAACTACTAGACTGCGCATATAAAATTGTGTTAAAAAATTTACAAAATCTAATCTAACAAAACCGTAATCTAAGCAGTCCTATTAAACAATACTTCTTATATAAATTAGTACTTATCCGACCATTTCTAATCCACCATTTGTCATTTATATATCAATAAGAAGAATTTTTTTATTTAATAAATAAATGGATAGAAATGCGCAGTATGGTTTCCTGTTAGAAGCCATAACATTCGAATGTGTTACACCTATATATATCTACTGCCCTTGATCGTGTCGTCTGGTAAGTCTCTTTTACATGTGATGATATGGCTCTAGACCACTTTTTTTCCAATCCCACGTTATAGTAAAAACTATTTTTAGATAAATTGCAAGAAAATTTGTCTTTCAAACTAATTTTTTTTAGTTGAAACGATCATTTTTAAGAGTGATATATTTATTTTTTTACAAAATTTATATTTAAAAATACATCAATTTCAGTTATTTATTTTAATATATAAGCCAACATACATAATTATAATTATATACAAAATCATAGTAATTTTCAAAAAAAATTAACTTTAAAAGAAAATTTGTAATAAAATTTGCATGTATTTTTATAGACAAATAGAACAATTAACTTAATGTTAGATACGCTTTATTTATTATTTTTCTATTATAATTATTTAATATATGTATCTTTAAAAATGTATTTAATAATTAAGTTTATTAATTATAGTTGATATTATTTACTTAAAAATATGTGTACAAAGGAAAACAATATTTTCTTACGGTATATCGTAACAACAGTTTTTATAAACTCCAAATTCTATAAATTTGTAAATTTTGGACATAACTAGTGGTGAATATTCATAACAATTGCTCGGTAACAATGACTTTATCATATTCATAAACCTATTTATACTAACAAAAATTGTGTAAATTTGTTATAAAATATTATGTACAAAACGAATGCATTATAATATTTTCCATTTTATCACTATTCTAGTTAAGTAAATATATGCATTAATAAAGTTATAAAAAATATGATTTAAACAAATTAGATAAAGAATTAAATTCCTACTATTTAAAAACATAATTCATTATAGTTATCCTACAGTTGACTAAAGTATATATTAAATGTTAAATACAAAAATTATTCATATTGAAAAGTATTTAAACCTAAATTAAGATCCGCCTGTTTTATTTCTTATTAATTTTTATTTAACATCTTAATGTCTACTTTGGATGTTTATGCTTAGAAATAATCATTTCACATTCAATTTCTTATAGTAATTATTTTTGATTTTATTTATTCACACAATTACTGCAATATAAAAACAATTTTCTAAGCATGAATTATTCCACATTATGCATTAAACTCTATTAATGCATGTATATTTTTAAATATTTCGTAGTTCAAATAGTGCAAATTATCAAAACAAGCATTGATTTGTATTTATTTATTTATTTTCGTTTAAACTATCGTCATTAAATTATAAAATATATGTATACAACTCAATTAATATCAATCAACTCGCTAGATAAAAAAACTTACTATATAGTCATATTATTTTTATCTAGATGTTGCATGATTTTTAACATAAATATACATATAACAAGTTTTACAAATTTTTTTTAGTCATATTAATTTATTTAACAATATCTGAATTTATAAAACATAGTGGAGGAAAGGAAATTAAAATTGATTTTAATTTTGTTGTTATTTTTATATTTAATATTAATTATAATATGAAAATATGATACGCATGTTTTAAGTCGGACGCCAAAAATGCCCGGTTCAGCGATGAAAAAGAGAGCGAGTACAAAAATATTAATTTTCATATTTATTTACTCAATAAATTAGAATTTTCTAGATAACTTCACGACAGAACTTATATCCAGAAAGCGCATAAATATTTTTATCTCTGTAATATTTAAAGAAATTTGTATCAATAAGTTAACAATCAGTTATTGAATACATATAATAGTTTTAAATATGCACCATTTAAGAAATTTGTTATTTAAATATTTCAATTAAATTTACACTTATAAGATGTATTTGTAAAATGAAGAATGCAACATAACATTTTTCCTTCATTTTCTGTAGTTTTAATTTGTATTAATAATTTTATTTGTATATTATTATTTTATCTTGTTATATAAGATACAATAAATTTTATTAAATCATTTATGTTGTTTGAGTTGTTAATAGTAATGGAAACTCCAAAGTTTCACTTAATTGTATAATTAAAAAATAATAAAAACCAAAAATTCGAAGTAAATAAATAATATAATTTAAAAAATCACAATTAAGAAATATTTGCAATAAGTAGTAATTCATTAATTAAGCAACTTTATTGCAAGACGTTTTTCATAAGTTATTACAAATCAAATATATTATTACGAGCAATATGAAATATATCACTATCTTTATATAATATTATATAAATATATTCATATATAATTATAAATTATATAATATTTATAATAACGTAAAACGGAGAAGTAAATTTAGTAGTAGTAAATTTGTCCCATCTCTCTTTTTAATGCATAAAACTTTTAGGTTTTTATTTTGGTTTGTTTTGACACGGCTCATTTTTCTAGCGCTTATTATAAAATAATCTTATTTTTTAAAATTCACAGCATTTAATACATTAAAAGATATTTGTCAAATACGTAACTGAAAAAAAATCCTATTTATCAACAAATTTACTCTTAAAGAAATTCGAAAACAAAAATGACGAATCCAAAACTCCAGACTTCTCCTACTTTCAACAGATATAGAATCTTTTAATAATGTAACCCTCGTATATATTAATATATATATATATTGGTGTTCGATTTAGTACATTCAACAAAAATATATCTTTAATAGTAATAATAAAAATAATTTTTTATTTCACTCTCAAAATATTTACAAACAAAAATACAAAATATAAATTATGTTAAATTAAATTTGTATTATTTTTGTTGAATATGCTTAACCAATATTCTGAATGTAAACAATTAATTTGAACGATGGCTTTGACGTAGTGAACTAAACAATAAGATGAGAAACGTCGGCAGTATAAGCAGCTGGCGATAAACGAATATCTTCTGGACGAGATAATGAGCGTTGACGGATGTCACTGTCGCCAGGCCAGGCCCTTCCGGGGCTACGTGGAACTGGAGGGGTCCGGGAAACAGCATCCACTGCCAAACTTACGGTTGCTGGATCATTCACGCCATTACTTTGTATCGTTTGTTGCGTGACCATTGATGCACGCAATGCTTTTCGTTTCTGCAATAAAACAAAGATGTGATAAAATATAACCATTTATCTCGTATCAACGTAAAGAATTCTCATCAAATAGCTAATTACTTGTATAGAAACTTTGACCGAGCTCAGAGTAAAAGAAGAAAAAATTGAAATATGTTTGCAATAAAAAATTACCGGTTTTATTGAGCAAAATTTGTATTGCGCATAACATATAATGTAATTGCGTACCGTATTAAAGAAAAAAAGTTTTATTTTTTAAATAATTTATGAGGAAAACACATAATGATTCAGCTTTAGCATATTCATAAGAGTTCATGTAACAATATATAACGCCGATCATTTTTGAAATGTGCTTTCATAAAACGAATAAGTGAAGGTAAAAGAAATCACATCATGTTTGTGACCCATTGTGTTTATCAGGATTGTTTGCAAATGCATGTAAACGCTTCGCATGATATCATGTGTAATTTCCAACACATTACAACTTTATTTGTGCGAATAACAAATTTATAGCATATGTTGAAATTATTTTACAACTATTAAATGTAGTAATATAAACCGCGATTGCTTTCGTAAACTTCGTTATTATTTACGTTATAATAATTTACGTTGCAAAACCACAATTTATTTGCAATTTAAAAATCAAGATTATTTAAATTGAACATTTGATGAAAAATATAAGATGTTTGGTTTAGCAAAGAAAATTCACCTCAATAGCTCCTCTCCATTTATCAGCCGCATGCCTCGCTAGCTCCAATTTCTTTTGTTTGCGTATTTGATGTTTCTTATACGCTACCTCTATTATTATCAAACCTATTCCACCGACTATACCAGCTCCAACCAGAATAAAAACGCCTGCCATGTTTTTCAGACCAAGTGTATTTGGGGTCTTCTCAAATTGTTCACATTGTTGTATGTTACCTTGCAAGATCCATTTATTATCCAAACTATCCATAAACCCACCTTTTATAAGAAAAATACATATAACAATATACATGAAACTTGTATATACACATTTTTATCTTATAATAAATTTGAAATATAAAAACAGAAATGAAGTTTAATATTAAATTATTTATAAACAAATATATGCAAATTTAATTGTTTGTATGTAAGATTTAAATATTTGTTATATGACGCCGATATAAATATACGATTAAAAAAAAAGCCCATTAGTTAATAATATTTGTCATATATAAATTATTTATAATTATACATTCTAATAGTTTAAAATGGGAAATGATGTTTTGTTAGTTTTAAATTCAGACGCACTTTCATGGAAATCCAGAATGGCTAAGGTAACCATATCTGCCCAAGGGGAACCTTTTTGAAGTCCAATACCATATCCAGAGCGACCGAATAGCTCTCCCGCCGTGACCAATTCGCAATCCTGAGCAGCTTCAAATTCCAAGCGGGAACTATCCCAGATAAATGCCATAAGTTTGCTACAAACACCATATCGTACGAATAAAGACAAGTGTCTACAGGTTTTAGCGCAGAATTTATTGAACAATAAATTTGATCATTGCGACTTACCCAACTTTCACGTCGTGTATCGCATCCTCGGCAGTGTTATAATTATTCGCTTCCATCGTACGATACATGTTCGAGAGTTCCACTTGTCTTCTGAAATACATGTCCACGGACGAACCTTTTACAGTGGCACATGTTAAGTTTTCCATCGTATTTCTTAACTACAAAATAAGTGTCCCTGATTAGCGAGCTAAATATATTACTTTGACATGATAGCTATATAGAGAAATGAATGAACTAATGTACTAATTTACTAAAGTAAGTATTTAAATAACAGATATATACAATTACAATAATATAATAATTTCAATTTATTAATCATATAAATGATTTGAATGACAAAAATGAGTATAAAATATATTCTTGTTAAATTCTTCGCAAGGAAATTAGATTCGATTATTATATCACGTTATTAAATTGAACTTGTTTTATGCGCTTGTTGAAGAAAATTGGTTTTTTCTGTACCCGAGCGTCGTTAATTCCCGTCAATTTCGTCTTAGGTCGTTCCAACACAAGGAAAGCAGCCAAGTTGGCAGTATACGAGGCCACGATTATCATCGCAAAACCAGCCCAAACCATTCCCAGCACGCGAGCGGAGAAACTACGTGGTGTACCTTTATAAAATATTTATTACATTTATTATTTACGTTTCAAGAAGCATTCGTTTTTACGTATTTATATTTGATATAAAAGACGACACAAAGTAGATAAAAACATTAATTAAATTATTTTGAATAATAATGATGAATTAATTAAAGTCTACGAATTAATTGTAATGGTACTTAAATAAGAAGGGTAAAAGTAAAAGGAACAGTTAAAACGTTTACGTTGAACGAAGAATTAGCATGAGTTCTCTTTGAATGGCGCTCTCACCTTCGCCAATGCCGCTGTTGAGTAAAACTCCCCATGCAAACCAAATGGCACTTGACAAGTTGAGTGCATCTTCCTCAGTTCCATCATTGTTCGCGAGTTTAAATCTACCGAAGGGTGAAAAACGATCTAGTAGATACAATACTAAGGCAACAACATGTACAGATATCATCACTAATATCCAAAGGGTGTTGCTAAACGGCTGCAAGAACGATACCAACGTCGACGATCTAGAAGGCTGAACAGTATTATAAACTTTAAATTAACTAAATATCTTAACAAGGATCATAATTTATATCAGTTTAGCTCAATTACTTGGAATTTATGTGACATTAAAATTGCCGACAAACACAGAATTTTGTCGAGGAAACAAAAGAGCAACTAAATTTAATCAAGTATAAATAAAAGTATGCAACGTTTTAGACTCGTTGAAAGTACAAAATAACTTAAGCGCATTGTCGTATAAATTATATTGATTATTAGACATTAACGTATAAAATGGTTATGTTACTTTTGTTGAAACCGCCAATAAGTATTTGCTAGCAAGCAACCGTTATAAGACTCGACAATAAGTCGTTTTCAAAATAAAATTAAAATAAACATTTCTGTAGCTTTGTCGCACATTATATATATATTCATTATTATGTGATTGTATATTAAATTCCTTCATTCACATTGAATTTTCATAATTTATATCCTTGGATAAAGATTGATTGCGTCAAAGTAATCACCGTATACCAAACTTAGTCAAATTTATTGTACTTTTCAAGGATATAGCGATAATGTAAAATGAATGATTTAAATATGAAAATTCATTGGTGATTTATTGATAATTTATTAACTAATATGATTAAATGATTAAAGTCACTCCCTTACTTTCTTCTCTAAGATCGTGATCCCTTGATATTTAAAAGGTTTGCTAAACTCAATGAACTCTGCACGTTCAGGATTGATCGTAAGAGGCGCGACAATCATGTCAGCTCGTTCGTTAACTAACTCGCCTATTAATCCAGACCATTCCTTCTTACCACCAACTGAAACAAGACTTATACTTTCTTTAAATAAGAAGAACGAAAAAATACTTTATTGATGTAACAACATAATATATATTGAATATACCCAATCAAAAATTTTAAAGATACACATTCGTTGAAATCTTTGCAACATATTAAATGTAATAAACTTTTCAGTTCTAAGATAGTATGTTAATTTATGCTGCTACATTTTTCTGACTCATGTATAGATGGTAATGAAACTTTTTATTGAAAATGAGTTTCAAATTCTTACATCACTTTGAAAAGGTCGTATGAGACATGAGTTTACATGTTGCAACTTTACTCAGAGAAATCTTTTCGTTTTTACATTTAATTTTACATTTAAAATTGTTTATTAGAAAATTATGCATATAGAATATAGAATAATTTAAATGATTCAAAAATAGTTACATAATAAATGAATAGAAATTAATACTTTTAATAATACTATTAATAATATATAAAAATAAAAACATTAAAAGTTAAATAATATACCAAGTTGTAAGTAATATACATTTAACTGAATTAAAATTTGTTATTCTGAACCTAAGAATTTTATTAACTAATTTCGTTTTAAATTAATCAAGTTAAAATGTTGTAAATTAAATTTGTTAATTTGTTTCAATTTTAAAAAAAGTTAATATATAAATGTTTATGACTAAGACTTGAAATTAACTAATAAATTAATTTACCTGTGCTATTTTTAATAACGTAACTGCCAAATTGGCCATCGGGTGACAAAGCCAATGAGTATGTAAAATTAATCGTTTTTGCCAATTCTTTTAATAAATCTATACAATACCCACTGCAACAATACTTCCTCGAATCTGTTAATAATAATTAATTATTGTGCTTATACAGAATAACTATCCAAATATATAATAAATTGTAAACAAGTTTACTGTCAAAATCTGTGGTGTTGAAATGCGGACAAACTATCTCATCGATATTGCATTCACTATCTGTAAGTTCCCGGACATAAACAAATGGCTTTTCTTCAATTGTTAGTACTTTCAAGTGTGTTGGAATTAAGAAACCTTCTGGTTTAGTCAATAGTCGACCTGGCCACATAATATTGGATTCATTCAAAACTAACTTCATTTTACTGGCATTCTAAAAAATAAACCAAAAATAAAATAATTAATAATCGAGTAATTTTTATTTTAAAGCAAGATAAGCTTTGCAAGTATTATTTTTAATTACATATACTTCTATTAACAATACTTTATTCTTTGTATAAGACATTAGAAGAATATTAGAAATAGCGTTAGTAAGAATTGATAAAATATTCTTACCACGGAATAAAAATACTGTCCCACTGATACATTCTTTTTTTGCTCTTGTACATTAATGATATCATACTCGGCGTATATACGATCCCCATTATCATCAAACGCTACTCTTCCAGTTTCACCTTTTTCCATAACTTGACTTCGGATGTATCTAATATAGATTAATCGTTTTCATTACAACAAATAGATAAGTATCGTCCAGTCACAAACAAATGCGAATGTAATACAATTTAAATAGCCAATTTATTTTAGACATTTCATTATACTTACGCAAAAAGTTTTTTCCCGATTTCCCAAGGAGATTCAGAATTGTCACAATCTCTAGGTGCTGCTGTAATGTTTTCCGTTCCATTCATCTTTCGAAGAGCCGACACAAGCACGTATCTGAATTTATAAGATAATTAATTTCTTATAATTGTGTAAAATTAATAATAATTTATAATTAAACAGATTAATACTGATTAATAAATAAACAGCGATTTTTGAGTATTTAGAATTTATATAAAAGAATCATTATTGTAAAACTCACAAACTATCTTTTATATGTGACTTTTCTTGAGTCGCATTAATCAATTTCAACCCTAAAAGGCCTTCGGGTGTATTCGGGGCATCCAATGCCTGTTCAGTGACTATCCAAACATATCCAGCACTAGTCATATTCAAAGCTGCAGCATCTCGGAATATTATTCTGGCATCAGTCTCTCTAAATGTTATGAAATATATTATTATCACTCCAAAAAATGTGTGGCGCTTCAACCAAATAGTTTTCAGTATACACTGAGAAAAAAGTTAATATAATTTTTATTATACTGTATTATAATTTGGGGACAAACGCTTTCATTTTAAAATTATTATAATACAGTATGATAATAATCTGCGCAGAAATGCGCAGAAATACCTTGGCGCATCATTATATGATTGCGCCGTAGTTTACTGCGCATAGTATTATTATTATACTGTATTAGAATAATTTCAAAATGAATGTATTTGTCTCCAAATTATAATACAGTATAATAAAAATTATAGCAACTTTTTTCTCAGTGTAGTTATAATAACAATATATTATGTAACAACTATAGTTTAGATTTTAGATATGGAAAAAAATGTCTAAATTTCGTAAACTTATATACTTATAATTGTCATTATACAGTTTACTGTGTTATAGCTGTAATTTTTCTTTGTTGACAAACATCGTGCACAATTGTTGTTTTGGCACAGTAATTTTTAATGGAAATTTTTTTCTGTACAATCATCACAAAAATGAAGTAGAACAATTATTTATGCTTCAATTAGCTATTATGAATTCAATGTTTAACACAACTAAGCATGTTTTTCTCAATAATTTAAGGAATTTGCATTATTTAATAATTACTTAATTCATTCTATAAATATTAACAAAATTCTTTATAAGTTACGCATGTTATTAACATTAATGAATAAAAATCGAAAGGTTTCTAATACTTACGTTGCATACATCAGGTAGACACGAGCTTGTGCATTTTTCATTTCCATTAATTGCTCGGTAAAATTTTCCAACCCCGACTCAAATTCAATAACTGACTCCACCTAAGTAAAACGTAGAAAATAATAAAGATATTTAATTGTTATTATCAATATCGGATTTTCCCTTACGATTAAATAAAAATTAATGATTATATTAATTATGATTATATTTAATAGTTATATAATATAGTATTTTGTTTTTATAAATATTCCAAAGGATGGTTTGATTAAACAATTTAATATAATAATAGTTGTAATAATTGTATAAACTCTTAAATTGTGTATTTCAAGAAAGACTATATTTTGCCAAGCAAACTTAATCAATAAAACAGAAGCACTTTATTCGTTGCTCAAAATCATCATATTGTGTTGCTTTATATTATTCTTTCCCATTATCGTTCAAATGTGTTCGTCTCTAATAAAATCATCACTGAAAGTGACGATGTACAACTGTACAGTACCGATAGCTTCTGCTATTAGAGTGGGCTGCATAGATCATGCCGCCAGCTAACACGGTGCTATGATTTACATGGAAACTAAGGATAACTCACGTGAACCTTGATCTCTACGTCGTCCTCGAGATTCTGCGATGTTGTTTGAAAGCGTCCGAGAAGCGCTCGACCATCGGTATCCGAACTGTGGATGAAGATGACTTTCATGTAGTTGAAATGTTTCAACAGTTCAACCCACACGTCGGCTTGATGCGAATATGGTGGAACTGTTCGCAGGAACGAAACGTGTATGTTCTGGATAAGATAAGAAAAAAATAAAAAAGAAATCATTTGCAACACCACCCACTTATTACCTTATTATGACTAAAAATTAAATCGGTGATAATTAAAAAATTAAAAAATTTATTTTAATGACAAAATCGAATACATTTGAAAATAATAAGTCTGTATAAATTATTATATAATACTATTACAAATTACTGAATTGAATATTTAATTTATTGAATACAGTGCAAAAAATGTATATATATATATATATACTGAGAAAAAAGTGACAATATAAATTACTATACCATAATGACAACTTTTTTTATTTATATAGTAAAATTTGTTATATAGTATAATAAAACTAGAAGGAATTTTGACACATTTTTGTTATATCATATGATAAATATTGTTTTAATAGTGTAGTAATTTTTTAAATATCCTTCAAGATATCATTCGAACGCCAGAAGTATGATAATTTCTATTATTTTTTTTTCTCCGTGTACATATACCCAAGTAAAAATTAGACTAGTTTTTGCCTAGTTTAAACCAGATTCTAGCCAGATTTTGAATGGATTCACTAGTCCAGATAAATCTATCAAATTATTGCCTAATAACTGCCGTAAGTAAACTTCAGTAGTTTGTTTTCTGTAGCAGTTTGTTTTTAGAAAAACTTAATAGATTTTGGATAGTTCTGAAATAAGATTACTAGACTAGATTTACTTTGTATATTTTGGCTAGGTACTATTACGTAATTACTAGTATTAAGCATTTTTGCCTTAAGAAGTCTATTTTGTCATTGTGTACTACAAGTCATAGTAGCTCAGTGGTTAGAGTACACGCTTTAAAGTTGAGACGAGGGTTCAAATCCTGGAAATAATTATTAATG
>JABFQC010003955.1:0-13307 GCA_022817085.1 Psilanteris sp. ZL-2020 | reverse complement strand
ATGATTTGAGTAGTTTATCTGCAATTGTAATATAATTTAAACAATTAACTGCATAAATAAAATGAACTTGAAGGATTTAAAAATTTAAATTTAAATTAATGACTAGATATACTTTTCTTAAGAAGTAATATAATAAATATTGATGAATGTGTTGAAATATGAGTTTTATATTTATAAATATGATGTATGGTTATTGTACAATTAAAAATTAAGTTTAAAATATTTATATAAATAAAAAATAATAATTTTACTTTTAAATTTATTGTGGATTATTCTATTTCAAGTATCAGTATATATTTCATTGCAATGTGTACTTAGTTTTATACACATTTGGTTTTTAAATCTTAAAGTTCAAATTAGGAAAACCGTATGTTTAATTAACTGATATACTCTCGTAACTGAATTCTTGCATATTTATAAATGTTAATTGATGTACGTGCAAAAATAATTGAACAAAAATCAATTCTAATTTGAATAAAAATTTAATTGACAAATGCACGACTTGTTGATGTTATATCTTAAAATTCGTACGTTAGACGTGGTTATTAACGAAAAAACAAAAGCGTATGCTATTATTTGTTCGCTTAACAAATATATATACACATGAGTTTGCCTAATGAGCCTTTTGAGGACAAGCAGTCATCTTTTTTTTCTATTGACACAATGGTAAATATTTTACGGCTGGTAATTTTGAGACCCATTCTCAAACAAATTTCAAAGTCTCTGTAAAAAAAATTGTTTTTTTTTTATTATTAAGGGGGGGGGGGTGTTGTCCCTCAGCATCAGTGTGCAGACTGGAGAGAGCTTCTGAAGGTCGCCCGAGGGAACCGTTCCATGTTTGCTAAAAAAGCAATTTTGCAAACACGTAACTAGGAGCCCAAATAGGGTTTGTCCTCAAAGGTTATCCTCAATACGTCAATATATGTGACGCAATTAACTATATAATTATAAGTTCGTAGCAGTTCTATTATTCCAATTATAGGTGACGAGAATAATTTTATTAGAGTTGACACAAGGCTTATCGACTTCTAATCTAAGTATTCAATAATTTTAGATGTTTTGACTATCAAAAAGCAGTTGCAAACTTGAGGGTTATTTATTTGGCAAAACCCTATATCCATTTGACATGACCGAATAGCATTTTTCACGATTCCACTACAAGTTATTTAGACTAACTATACATTATACCTATCCTCCTGATTCACCTTCTTCGTCAACATTCCAATTTGACAATTGAAGAATCCGACATCAATGAACCTTAAATTTTACTTATAAAGATAGTAAACGAATCAAATCCCGCATCAGCCTTTCAGTATCGTTGCATTTTTCGAATGAACAAATTCACCCGACATCATCAAATACATCGAAAGAAATTGAAAACCCCCTCGTGCATAGGCCAGACTCATCTAAAGCCTTCTCCCCAGCCGACTCGCGTTCCCGTCAGCTCGTATCCGCGGTTGGTTTGTTCTTCAAACAATCAATCGCCTCGCTCCGCGGCCGCCCGTACCCAATTCGGTGCATCCCACCGAACGACAATTTACAAACGAAACGCGCGGAGCGTGCGTCAAGATAACACTATCGCGAAAGGTAATCGCGAAAATTTCGCGCAGAAATTACGCAAAGCGTCGCGCGCGTGTTGCGCAAGTTCGGCGCGCGCCGCACCGAAAAGCACATTTGCATAAACTTTGTGTCGTGTTTCTCGCAAGCGGCGTCTCAATATTAAAAATCACTCGGCGGATGAAATGTTGCACAAACTTCGTCGCTCGGGCCGACGGCGGGGCACAACGCGATAAGTCGATAACGTTCATTGTGTTCTATCTTGTTGTTGTCGGCGGCGCGGCGCGCTGATGGATACGTGTTGCTGGCCGCGCGAAGGGCAGAATCATTGGAACGCGTGCGGATCGAACAAAGACGCGAGGAAACGCGAGATTTTCATTTAACGACTGTTATGTATATATGGCGTATATCAAACGACGTAACAATAATAAGGAGCCGGCAGCGAGAGCGAGAGGACAGACGAGGGAAGGAAAGGGACGGAGCGGGACGGCGGACGCGGGGGGCGGCGGGGCAATTGGTGAACCAGAGACGATGGCAGCGGAGGAGATAGGGAAGATGTTTCGGAGGACGGTAGAGGTGGTATCATTGGAATGGTGCGCTGGCCTGGTGACCTTGCGTATGTTCGTCTGGGCCGATGCGCTTCGAGAAAGAGAGCCTCATCGACTTCTCCGTCATCCCTGGTTCGCAAATCTGAGACGAAGGTCCGACAGTATCGCTGCATATTTATAAATATCCTTCTAGCTGCGAGCTCTTTCGACGAGTCTTTCTTTATTTCTTTCTTGTCTGCGCGCGGGACCCCTTCTTTCTTCCTTCCTTCGTCGAGCTTTCTTCCTCTCAGTTCTCGTTGCAATTCTTTTATATATATATATATATATATATATATGCTCTTGATTCTTCATTAAGCGCGGTTCTTGCGATCGCGCACTCGCCGAGCATCGCGTTCGATAATTCGGCGAGATCGGTCCGTTTCGTTTCTGCGCGGATCGGGTTGAATTACGACCGCGGCGTGTGCGGTCTTTTTGTCGCTCGGTTGTTTGCGACGAGATTGACAGAAAGTAATGTTAAAATTATGGACAAATTGCGGCCTTTTTGTTCGTTTCGCGAACTTTATGCGATTGCTTATACGTTTTGCGTTATTTTGCGTTGTCCAATACGATTTGGTCTAATTTTTTTGCCGGCCGTTGTTTGACAGGAAGGAGAGATACGTGATTCATTGCGGAGAATAATTATATATATATGTCGTGGAAGAATGGCGGCTGGATGATGAAAAAGTCGATGTTAAAATTCGTTTTGTTGCGATTATGCTTTTTTTGTTTTTAATAATGCTCCGTTATATAATTATTTAAACGAATGAGTCTCGCTATTGAAATTTAATAATGGATGTAACCTTTTTTGAATAATGCAAATACTGAATACAGTTAATTATGATGATGACGCTGTTATTATATATGTATATATATATATATATATATATATGCAACAAATAGGATAAATAATGATTTAATGATAGTACAACTTAATTATAAGAAGATTAGATAGAAATTTAATAGCTCTGGCTGAGCTCGTGGATGAAAATCGGCCTAAATCGAAATTGCGTCTGCGTAAGCAGCAGTTTCATGATTTCTGATTGAATTTAATTCTCGCGGTCGAATATCTGGTAACGATTGCAGTTTTATTATTCAGAGGCGTGTTTCTGAATTCGCAACGAAAAGCGCACTTTGCGTTTTCCACGGACTTGTCAAAGGAAAAATGCTATCGCTGGATTTAGATGCTGAAAATTACGTTTCGATATTGAGTTCCACTAACTCAACTATTTGTGCAGTTAAAGTGGTTAATTAAAAAAAAATCTACAGTCTGATGCTGTTTGGCTCGTTCGGCTCATTTTATTCCAACGGCTATATGTTTCAATGCTAAAGCAATTGAAATCTATAACTTCCATTATAATTACGAGGAATATAAATTTCTATTAATTCTATTGTTAGATAAACAATTTACTTAGTCGATGATTAGATATTAGATATATATATATATATATATATATATATATATATATCAAGCAAATACATAATTAAGTAATAAATAAATAACGCTTGGTGTACGTTGATTTTAATAATACTTTTTAATACTTTATTTTAAACGACTTGATATTTTAAGTTATACGTTATATCGATTTTTAATTTATTATTTATTATCATACATTATATATTTGCCTGATTCATGTTATTTGTATAATATTTCATTGCAAGTCTAATTTATAATACGTTTTATTTAACTAAATCCATGCATAATAAATTTACAAATTAAAAAATGTATATATAATTGTAAATCGTTAGACACGGACAATTATTATTTGCGCGGTTAATCAATTTCGCTCGTCACAATAATTCGAATGCTCGTGCAAATTTAAAAGCCCACGAAATTGTAAACTCACAATACACAAATGCGCCTTATTCGGCGCAACATATATCGCTTACATCAACTGCGATTCTCAAAAAACTGAACACTTTTTTAATCGCCGGCATTTTTTATTTCAATTTTCGGAATACGAAAGTTGCCGTCGTGAATTCGTGCAAGCTCCGGAGGGGAGTATTAGTTTCGGTCCAAAAAAAGGAACGCATCATCCGCGAAGGATAAAAGGAAAAGAAGCAAAAGTCTACGCGGCGCTCGAACATTTGCACTAAATCTTATCGAAAAAGCGCCATCCTAAATTAGTATTTGACTTTAACCCTGCCGTGTTGTTCGGTCGTCCTGCTCCCCCTCCGGCCCCTCCG
This sequence comes from Psilanteris sp. ZL-2020, assembly GCA_022817085.1. Taxonomy (NCBI): domain Eukaryota; kingdom Metazoa; phylum Arthropoda; class Insecta; order Hymenoptera; family Scelionidae; genus Psilanteris; species Psilanteris sp. ZL-2020. The sequence goes on along the minus strand of JABFQC010003955.1, from coordinate 8,979 downwards.
TCCCGTCGTCTCGTTCGCGTCGCGCTCGCCTCGTACATATTTTGACTACTGTTTGTCAACGAAAAAAATAGCCAGCCGGCTAGATTTAGTCTGCACAAAATTCGCGCACTTGGACGTACGAATCTGAAAAAGGTTCATCACTCGGTCGCGCGTTTCTTTTCGGTCCTCCGTTCGTTCGTTTTTTTTTCTTCCTTCCTTCTCTCTTTTTCGTCCTTATTCCCCCGACGCTATTCTTATTTTGTTATTGAGAGAAAGATGTTGGAGTTAGTTTGCAATGCAGACTGCACTCCCGAGTTCAGGCTTCTTTTATTATTTGTTTGCTCTTTTTGGCCGGTTGGTGTTAGTCATTTATATGCGCGGACGTCTTTGTTTGAAGACACAAAAAAGTCGTAATATGCGCTTCTGCGAAACGCCGCGCCAAGGTAAACGCCCTGGTTATTGACGCCACAAAAATATGACCTTCTTTTGTCTTTGCTTCGGCAGTGATTAGATCATTAGTATTCTTTGGGATCGCGCTCTTGCGCTGGAATGTTCGGATGTTGGTTTAGCTCGGAATGTTATTGTTGCGCCTCGCTTATAAAAGGGTCGAAGAAGCTCGGTTGCGGCGCGCGCCCGCAATTCATAATAACTCGCTCGCGAATTTCCACGCCGCGCTCGCGAGTTTCGGCGCAAAAAGTTGGCTCGGACAACAACGCTTGTTATCGCTTGTTGACGCGCTCCCGCAGGAGAGCGCGCTTTTCGAAAAGGCGCGAATTCGCGTCGGCCCGAAATTGATTGCGTACACGGAATTTCATTTACGGAGTTTAGCATAAATATGCTGGAAGCCCGGGTGGCCGAAAAAGCCGCTGAAAAAGCCGAAACAATCATAATGGCACAATGAAACGGCCAACCAACGAGAAACAAAATACGCGCGGCCAATGCCGATTACAAATTGATACCGTCTGAGGTGCAGTTTTTGCGAGGTTGCAAGTTGAATATCATCATCAACCTTACGAGATCGAAATCTGCGCGCTCGTGCGATGAGCTCACACCGAAAGAATGTCGTCCGGGCGTCTATCGCGCTATAGTTCGCCCAAAACGCATTGTTCGCTGATACGGCGCAGGGGCGGAGTGAGGGGGCGCGCACGGCGTCGAGCCATTCAAAAATAAACGCGCACGAATGGGCCGCGCTTCAAGTGCATCTCGACCACGGAGTCGTGCGGCGGATGATGTAACGCCGGGTTTGCGGGTCCGGCCGTCGAATCGGAGCCGCGCGCGCCGCGACAAATCGAAGCGTCGGCGCGGCCGCGCTTTTTCATTTTCGCGACGAACGAGACGGCGAACCGCGCGGCTTCGTAAATAGAATATTCGGCGGATGCACGAGAGCGATGACTCTAGACGATTTCGTCACAGATAATATTAATCATTACTCATTCTGGATAAAGACATTGAAAGCCAGCGATTGCGCAAACGGCGTGAATCATGTTTATATCGTGCCAAGAAAAATTGTTGAAAGAAATTCGCGATAAGCAAGTTCAACAAAATGTTATATTTAATTATTCGCGGCGCTTTTTTTTCTTTCTTTCTTTTTTTGTTCTTCTTCGCTCTCCTCCGTTATTCTTTTTCCCATTTTGCATTACGAAAGTTATGACAACAGAGGGACGATCAACGCGATTACTTTTATACCTTTTGAAATACTTAATTTCACGTTGCGGCTAGCTCGCCGTTTCATAACGCCACGATAACGTTTCGATATTGTTATTGTGCGATTAATTGGCTGTACCTTTGCATACAAAATAAAATCACACCTGCCGATATTGCGCTCGCTCTTCGAACAAAAGACAATTTGCGCGTGATATCATCGAAAGCATCGGGAACAGTGTCGGCGCAATTAGAAAAATTCTATAACTTTATCTGATGCGAGATTGTTATTGATACGCAGCAGTGATCTCATATGCATTTTTGCTGTTCGGTATTGCATCACACGCGCGATTAATGCAATTAATTAAATAATAGAAAACGAGCGTTGAGCAGCGCGGCGTTCGAGTCAACGTGAATCATTAATGGTTTTGCGCGAAAAACAAAAACTCTGTTAAGGTCTTGTGCGTGCGCGTGCATATACCACCGATTAATCCAAACTATAACGTAATTTATTTTTAGATCACGCATGATTACGGCCGATGGTATAATTCTAAATTCTCATCATCAGTCGAACAATAATATAATTCCGTTCGCTTTTTTTAAGTCTTCTCAATTTTTAAGCGCTTAATTGCCCCTCGTTTATTTATATCGCTCCGCGCGATGAGAACATTGACGCGATCAAATTTTTTGCGCTCAATTCTTCTCAATTTCTCATTTTGTGAATTAAAAATTAAGATCTACTATTATATATATAATACTGGCGTGTAATTAATATCGCCGTTTTTAATTCATCTTTTATTAAGCAGATAACGACAATGCGACGATGCGGAGCGCTCGAACGAGTTTTGCAACGCCGCGTATTATACGCTCAATAATTTGCTATTAATAAACGGACAAATCGCGCTTTTGTCACGTAAGTTGAAATTTCGTTAATGACAGTTCGGTAATGGTTTATTATTTACGAACTATCGGCCGACCATTTCGTTAAGCCCGTCGTTCGTCGCGATTCCGTCGAGGGTCGAAATGTTTATGCCCGCGGAATTTGTAAATCATTCGATATAGCGCAATTTATACGCGTTGCGTCATAAACCAGTCAAATTATGAATCTCTGGTTACTTACGGGTTTATTTTAGCAAGGCCATAAAGTATACGCTGTCAGTAACGAGTCAACGTAACACGAAAATCACAAGTTACGCGTCTCTCGCCGTCACGAAGAAATAATGTCACCGGACTTAATTATGACGGCGCGGAATTCGGCGTTGACAATTATGTAAAATTATGCAAACGCAATTTCGGACGTCGTCGAAATTGTTCCGCCTCGAAGATTCGGGACAACGCGGGAGATGATACGTATTATTTACCGCATTGTTTCGTACGTCCGTTTCGAATTTTGCGCGAGCCAATCGCGCCGCGTTCGTTCGTCACAATTGCGCGGCGGTTTTTACGTCCGCGCGTAAACGTACGAAACGTTGCCAGTGAATTGCGACCCGATTCCAAATTAGGATCTCCCATTTCAGTGCCCGAGATCGCGGTTTCTTTTCGATTTTACATAGCAATTAAGGCAAACTTACGGCGAATATTGTTAATAAAATAAAGCAGATAATTTAGAATTGGAAAGTACATCCTACTTTAGTTATTGTTTGCAATTAAATATACCGTAACTGTTTTCTCTATGGGTTTAGTCAATAATTAAGTGCAGAATAGAATGTAGTTTCTGCGAATCGATTCGTTTAAGTTACTGCGCCTTTAAATTAAATTCAATCAAATTAAAAACGTGATTTCGGTGTCGATTAAGCGCGCGAGTGGATTTACGTGGCATTTGTTACGATTTATGTGGCTCAAATTTTAGAATTGCAAGCACAGATACGGTATTATTGTACGGAGAAAACATATTTAATATTTTACTATATAATATACCAAAAGTATACTTGAAAATGTTATAAACATTACTATATCATATATTAAATTTTTCTACATAAGTTGAATATAATTTTGTGCGCATTCAAAACTAATACTTTATAGTATTTTCAAGGATATCCCACTTTTCATATATTATATAGTAAATAGTTGGATATACGTTTCCTCCGTGTGGAGAACATGCGACAACGTTGTATTTATTACGTCGGGTGGTAAAACGTTTAATATTATTTAGATAAAGGTAATTTGTGTCGAATTCATTTAGACGTAAGATTAATATGTTTCGTTCACGTGGCATTTGAAAAGAGTAAACATATACTTCTAGCTTTGCTAAGCTGTTATACGTGAAAAGCTCATAGATTATTAATATGCTGAAATTGTAAAAAAAAGTATTCGAGAACGAGCTTATTTTATAGCCACAGAAGATATATTAATAGAAGTTAATGTTAATTTAATTTAAAGATTATTATGTACGCGTAGAAAAAAGTTACATTATAAAATACCATACTTAGAGCTTTATAAGGATATCGTGATTGGTATTATGGAAATTACTATCCTTAATTTGACAAAATAGCTAATTAGTCTAGAAGATATTGTATTGTATGGAAGATGTATCATAATTTTAGAAATATTTGGTTCCAAATCCCTGAAATACCATAATGCATAGTCATTTTCAATATAACATTTTTCTCCGTGTATGTCTTGTAATAAGGCATACAGTTTGTGATTGAACATATTTCAGAAACTTAGTGTCAACTAGAATAACAAGTGTTTTGTAGACAAATATTATTTTTACTCGCTATATAATAATAGACGTCTGAAAGTATATATTTGTCTTACTAATTTAATATTTATCATATGGTTATACACTGTTATCCAGCCGTATCTTCGTTAATTGGTTCGTAAGTAATTTATGTTGTTGTATTTAAAATAACGTTAAAATCCATTATTGTATGTGTCAGCGATGCTGTCGATAAGATGTTACTCATTTTTTAAACAGAGAATCCGATAGGCTTAAAATGTAAACACTCTTTTATATATATATTCGCACGGAAAAGTATTGCGTTGGTACGAAAATTGGCCAAGTCAATAAATAAATAACAGTTTCATCGCGAAGAAGGAGAAGGAAAAAAGAAAGGTGTTTGTACACTCAACAAATATAACGCGTAATTTTTTACGTCTTAACTATGCTGATTTATAGGATGCACAAATAACGTAATTTGTAAAATTTACACCGACAACGTGACGGTGCGTTTTTCTTTGTGACGTCGAAATATTTGATCAAAATCATCGAAATCAACGAACTTTTGCACTTGAAATGTTCAAAGATGTGTAAATTACGTAACGCGTTGTGTGTTTTATTGTTAACGAATTCAGCTTGAAAAGATTCATTGAAAACGGCAAAAAGAAAAATGTCATTCGTCGATTTAATTTCGCATCATCTTGCATCATTTCGCCACCTCGAACACATTTGCTAATATTTCGGGTAATTATAAAGGAATTATTATAATGCATATAATTTGATAACAATTAATAACAATAACATAATAGTTAATAAATAATGTAAATCATAATTATAACAAGCAATCTGTATATTGGTTTTTGATTATTCTTTCTTGAATATTCTCGTATGGAAGTTGCTTGAATTTTGGTGTACACTTTTGTTGTTAAATAAATAACACTATTTATGCTATGTGATATTTTATTACTTCAAATTATACTGAAAACAATAAGACCAACATGGAATGAATAAAAAATGTTCTAATATTCTCGGTTAATAGATAATTATTAATACATTCAAATTTAATTGTTAACTATGCCGCGCTGGAAAGTTAGGTTAATGATACGTTAAAAATATTTAATTTCTTTTTAATTTTTAATATTAACCGTCGTGGAATTATTATTTATGGATGCAATTATAAATAAAACAGGTAAGCGATTCTAATTTAAGAAACGATAAATAGAAATAACGTGTTTTGGTTTAATAATATATATCCGATGCGAGTTTTGTTACCTTCTTCAGAATTAATAAATGCAATATAAGGATTGTAAAAATTCCCGAAAAAGTTGTTCTATATTTTTGCCTAGAAACTTTGACCGGTGTATTTTTTAAACGAACAATCGTATGATATTAGTTTATTTTTCTCGGCTGTGGATTTTTATTCAGTTTCATGAACAAATATCTGAATATTTGAATATTCTTTACTAAACCCGTTTCAAGGATTAAATGTGAGCCAATAAGATAAAGTTTCCATTTCGTTGAATTTCTTAAACTGAATTCTTATAATTTAATCACATATTTACTCGAAGATAATATTAGTGCAAAGAATTTAGATTTATCACCGAAAAATGTAGCAAATATTTCTGCAGATTACGTTTATATAATAATGAATGTAACAATAATATTTAATAGAAAAGAAACGGCGTATTTGATTACCTGCAACACATTCGAGATGTTATAATCAAAATGGTCATCAAATACCTCAAATATTTAAATGCACGAAGCTGTGACAAATTTTAATACGAATGACGTAATATTAACAAATTTATTTATGTATTTAATTTAATTTTTAAATTCAAACAAGCAACACATTTTTAAATAATTGCAAATCGCATTCGAATCAAAAATAAGGTAAGATAAGTCATATGCATACAACAAAACAATTATACGTTAAATCATCCACAGCAAAGTCGTTCTATTAACATTCTTGTTGCTCCTGTCAAGAGCAGACTTTTTCTCGTTGATTCTTTTAACTGTAAAAAATTGTATTTCATTTGCATCATTTTTCAAACTCGAAAAAGTGTTTCACGTGTCAGACGATTGGTTACATTTGGATTCGTTTAAAAGCGTTCTATTCGCACAAAAGAATTTTAATTCGAACCACTCGCTTTTGCAGTGTTTTGTGCTGTTATTATAAGTAAATGTCATGCCAGTCGCTGAACGGGCTCGAATCAAAATCATTCAACAATCGTTAACATTCGAATTTCGCTTCGCACGTGGATTCGCCTTCGTTCTTCGTTATTGTTAACGATAAATAAATAAATAAAATGCATATAAATGTAGCAAATAAACAAAGCGACGATAAAATCAATAACATCAGGATTTTAGCACATTAGTCAGTTAGAAAGAAGATTTTTCATGTTTAACGAGTGACATGTTTTCGTGCAAACAAAGCGGATCAAGGAGGCAACAGAAAGCATGACGAAACGTTTTTAAGAATTATATCGTTGATAACAAAAATAACATTGCAAAATGCCGTTGCGTTGTAAAAGCTTGTAAGCAATAATTCCGATAATTTATTCTGTTAAACTTTAATCAAATATATACCGTCACACGCCGTGCGCGTAAACGAGACCGGCGTTTGGCTCGCGGCTCTCGCAAAGCACGCATCGCGCCACCGTACAATTTTATAGAGTATATTATGCAATAAACAAACTACATTGAGAAAATGAAATTTAACATTTTCGTTGTCACGATTCTGGGCTTCCGATTCGTTAAAACAATTGAATTCTGTAATCTCATTGGCCCGCATAATTACTACTTGAATTTGTAAGGGATTTACAATATGACATTGTACCACGAACGATGTACATGGTTCTCTTTACAATTTTGTTTTCCTAGTGTTTTTTCAAAAATACTATATTTACTACTACACGCGTAGGATAAGGCTTGTAAAAATTAAAATAATACTCTTTATTACTGTATAGATTAATATATAATATAGTAAGTTTTCGTAGTATGTTTGCAATACTGAAATTAAATATAGTAAAATCTTTATTTTTAAAAACTCCATCGTACGAGTAGTAGTAAATATAGTAATTTTTGATAAAACGTTTTCTCCGGGTAGAAATCGGGTTTGCCCAACGCGGCGGGCGACTGCTTACCGAAATTTGGAATATTATATTAATTAGGATTCTTCTTTCGTAACAATATTGTGCCGACAATAAAAAGTTATTCAAAGTACCATTTTTTGTTTAGGTCATCAAAGTGATGCAAGCGAAATGATACGGTGATGAGCAATTTTGAGAAAAGGAATGCCTCCGTCGTCGGCGCGCGTATCGCGCCAGGTTTAGTTGCAAGCTGAAACGCGCGAAACCATTTTGGCGACGCCGTAATTGTGACCATTAATTTGCACACCCACAAACGCTACTCGTCCGAGCAAATTCGTCGACGCTTCAATTAATAATCGCGGATTCGAGCACGTCGTTGGCGGCGAATCAATTGACCTACGTGAAACAAAAGAAGGAAAAAAAAATAAAATATTCGTCCCGGGTCCGTCAACGAGTTGCGTCGCGAAATCGGCCGATTCGGGCGCCGCGCGTGATTAGCGCGCGAATGTTAATTGGACACCCTGTATAAGTCGCGTGGGTGAAATAGTGACGATACTCAAACAAACAAGATTGCAATGCGGCAGAGAAGAGGGTAAGAATGGAGAGTCGAGCGGCAGCAGCCGCAGCGCTCGGCGGCCTGGGATATGTCGACGGGAGAGCGGGGCGAGCGGGGGCTGCTTACGCGATAGAACAAGGTGCAATGCTCGCGTGCGATGCACAAACAGCGTCGCTCGGAGTGATCCGTACCAGCCAAGGTCACCCGGGTAATGTCCCGATGCCCCCTATGCAGGACAAATTCGCGGCATTTGGTCGCAACGCCGGGGTGGGGGTATCCGATCGACCGACCGACCGACAGACCGACTGCCCCTACCAGCTTCCCCGCCGCGGAACCCCCACCCTCGCCGACCAACCCTCCGCCCGCCGGCCCGCAGCCGCTCGTCCTGCGCAGACCTCGTTCGTCGTTTAGCTTACACCGCTCGAATACCAACGAGCCACTGATATTCGATTCTTTCGCAGTTTCGTTGATCCGACGAAGCTTCGGAACACTTTTCGATAAAACAAACGCAATTGTCGGCGTTTCTGCGCAATCGCGCGCGGTTCGAAATTTTCGTTTCGACGAAACCAAGAGCCGTCCGATTTCGGGAATTTGTATTGTTTCAATCGACGCGTCTGTTTGTAAACACTCGAGCGACCCCGCCGTTAACTAACGCAATAAACGGCCTGTCGTTTGTCTACGCGCGCAAACAGACGAAGGCGGGAACGGCGGTTTACTTTATCGCTTTGCGGAAAATGCACGTTTCCCCGGACCCGCAATCGCGGCGATAAATTCGAAAAGCTTTTTCCGCGCGCGCTCCGACGAACGTATATTGGACGCGATTTATCGCCCGAGCTTGGCCGTTCGTTTTCTTTCCAACTCGAAACGCGTTTGAAATAAAACTGCGCGCAACGCAAAAGTCGCCGGTAATTATAATGCGGAATGAAATACGGTGCGGTCGGTGAACGAAGTCGCGCGGACTTGGTCCGCGTCGATTTGGTCCAAAAACATAGAAAAGGGGACTGGTTCGTGAATTGCGTCTAGTTTTCGATCCACGAGTATATCTATGTATATAC
>JABFQC010003954.1:0-13308 GCA_022817085.1 Psilanteris sp. ZL-2020 | reverse complement strand
TGAACAGGTTATATTAGTTATACCCACATTTGCTTATGATAATTTGAGTTGGAAACCTGTTCGGGACCTGATCGGTTTGTAATATGATAAACCACATTTGCTCGGTTATATTAAATCTATAAAAATATCGTTTGTGGTAGATCGAACGTATGGTGGGGCAGCAGTGGCGTACGCGCAAAGAAGAGGAGTTAAGCAGCGATTCCGAAGGCCGTTACATGGATGGGTGACCGCTCGTTAAAAAACTTAATTTCAAAACATACATTAGGTTTATATTCGTATATATACATACGTATATATATACGAATATATAAAGTATGTTCCCATTTTTTTTATTTAATAAATAAAATTTATGATTTGGTTTCCGGATCGGAGCCATACCCATGCGTTACATGCACCTATTGGCCCTGATCGGGTTTCCTGCGAAGTTCCCTATATGGGAACAAAACTTCCACATCGGGGCCATTTTTCTGCCCGATTGAAATTTCTACTAGGGGATATACTTGACAAAATTTACTGTATCATATATTAAAAATTTCTAAATAAGTTGAATATAATATTGTGCGCATTCAAAAGTTTAATACAATGTATAGTTATTTTTATAGTATTTTCAAGTATATCCTACTTTTGATATATTATATAGTAAATAGTTGAATACATGTTTTCTCCGTGTATTAATTAAATATATTATTATATATTTATAACGAAATAAAATTGACGACCGTGTTTACGTCCCAATAAAATACTCAAAATTTCTTATTCGTTGAAGACTGCTTTGAATTGAAATTGAATTTATTATTTATTTGTTTCTCATGGCATAATTAAAACACGTTAATACCCCCCGTCTATTATGTTAATATAATTGACGAAATTTGAGTTGGTTTTAAATGGCGTCCAAAGCCCGGATCAAAAGAGGCCAGAAGAATTCTCAACGGTGGCCAATTAAAATTATAAACAAGACGTTTTGTCTGCGCGGTTGCCAAAATGTCTTGCCTGTTGTTTCTTATAATTGTAATTATTATTTTTTAATCATCCTCATACAGAAGTGCGCTATCGCGCGCAGAAAGCAGCGATTCTACAGTCTGCTCTGTCGTTATATCCGCAATGCTTTATCTTGAACCCGCACCAACCCTCATCGAGATATAACCCAGACACTTTGCAAAGACCCGACCGACATTATGAATAATAGTCTGACGTTGTGGATGCCTGTGTCGCCGAAGCGCCCAATCATTTTCTTATTACGATATCGATACATTATTCTCGCAATACGTCGCTGGATCTTCTCGCGAACGAGCAACCCCATTTTGAGCCGCGAGATAAACGGATATTGTCGAGTTGAAAGGGATTTCCCTTACCTCGTTCTTTTATCTTTTTTCTTTTGCCCTTTTTTCTTTACCATCCGCCGGATTATTTCAGACAATTTTTCAGGCCCACGTCTAATAATTACAACAAAGGAAGACCCATGAAATTTGATTCCTTAAATAGTTCAGCATTTATGAACTGCTCCGCGTCGACTAATAAAATGTTGAGTTTGCAAGTCAAATTCTTTATTAAACCGTAAAAACGGATCGTAGCGAAATCGTTGCGAAACAGAGAGAATCGATGCGAGCCGCCTTCGAATGCCAAATTGGAGAAAGTTTCTTGCGGAGCGCGGCTATCTATAGCTCAAAATCGTCCGAAGAATTGATTGGGTTCATTCATACATTACTTATGCAAGAGCAAGCGCGACTCATCTCAATGCGATAGCAGAGCGGCTCGAGCAAAGTCCACGGAAAAAATGTTTCTATTTAGCTCCTTAAGCTCTTTATTAAAGCGCTTTCGACTAGGCGCTCGGGAGAAGCAAATCCGTCGGCGTTTTTTCTTCTCCCGCGGTGTCGCTTAGAGAGGGAAAAATTGCGACAATTACCCCCTGATTTGGCCACCAGATCCAAGGATTAGGATTCACCGCGACTACTGTTATATATCTCATTTATTGATCCGAAACTCTATTAACGACACGCTTTTGAACATTCGATCAATCATATATATATATATATATATATATATGGTGTATTCATAATTTTATTACCAAGTATAATAATTAAGTTGAGTGTAATTATGTTTTGAGCACAGTATCGTGTCGGAAAACAGGGATTACGTTTTTGTATACGTAATCAATTGTGTAATCCGGTTTATTCTTTGAGCCAATCATAGTGATCACACCCTGAAATGTCTTTGCATTTTCCGAAAAAAAAAAAAAAAAAAAAAAATCCTCTTCATCCTCGTTGCTTATTGACATTGTCTTCGGAATGATTTGAGTTATTCTTTGGCATATTTTCGATTATCATTCAACGAAGTATAATCCCGACATAAATGGAGGATTGTCTCTGTTTGTGGCAGATGAGGTGCTGCGGGCTCGATGAGGAGCAACGAAGATTAAGGGACTTCGGGGCTAGAAGGGGGAGGGGCACGTACCGATATAGCCAGCAGCGACTCTTTAAAAGAAAGCGGGATAAACAGACAGTTTCGACGAAGGGAGGAAATGTAAATTTTCGCTGAGGTGGAAAGAAAGAGAAAAGAATAAGGGCTCGAATTCTGCGGGTGGATCGAGCGAACGAACGCCACCCACCTCTTTGCTATGACTTCTTTAAATTTCATGTGCCAATTGTACGCGTTTGTCTTTATTTTAGTTTCTTTATTGCGAAACACGGAATCGCACAGGGGTGGCGGCGAGACGAGCAGGAATAGACGAAGAGTAATATAAGAAACGGCAGACTTGTGACACCGGCTCGATGTTTTGAATCGGTTTAAATTATTTTACATAAATATGAATCTTGAAACAACTTAAACGACTCGAGGAATAAATTAATAAAAGAAGAATCATTTGCTCAGGGTGATGAGCAGCTTGTTATTGCTCATCTTTCGTTTTATATCGAGAACTTTTTCAATATGAAAGTATGTATAGAACGCAAACGCCGATTCTTTATGCTAATCTATAACGCGCAATTAAATTTTTTATCAATTTTTTGATTTCTTTTGTAACCGAGTAGAATAATCTAATCCATTGATTGGACGTATTTTGATGTACGAAAGATTACGGTTTTATTATTCATAATAATTGGTATTTTTAAAAACTCTTATATATTTTGAAAAGTTACGTAATATAATAACGTAGTGACTTTTAAGATAATTAAATAAAGTTTTCACGCGTATCAACCAATTGTTTTTACTTATAAAAGTCCATTATTTTTCCATAAATAATACCAGATACCGTTAAGTGTTCTATTAAATTTATGATACACTATTTCATTCGAAATGTTTTTAATGTTAATGTTTAAAAAGGAAACATAAATGTTTATAATCTCATCGCAATCTTGCTTAGTGTAAATTTAATATTATTTTTTTATGTAAAGATAAAAACATTCATATTTTATTAGTATAACTTCTCTATTATACAAATTAAATATTACTTAAGTTTCGAATGCAGCGCGGAATAAAAAATTCATACGGCTAAAACTTTTGAAGCGAACGATTAAATAATTTCTTTCATTGAGATAATCTTAAAAATATATAATAGTTCGTCAAAGGGTTTGGCTATGATTAAACATTTAATCAATTGATATACTTTTTTATTAGTCATTTTTACAATGCGTTTACGATTTATATATGGTGCAGTAGAATTTTTACGTTTTTTTTTTGTTTTTTTTTTTTTGAAAATATGTAAGAACTAATTTTTCAGACAGTTTACATAATACATGACAATAATACGCCAGAAAATATACGTGAAAATGTGAAAATTCCAGCTAATAACTAATCTTCATGAAGCGTTACGTGCTGTTTTAAAATATCCATTAGCTGTTTATTCATTTTTAATTTACCTTTAAATCAATGCGATCGGACGTAGCGCAACCGAGAATTCGTTTTAGAAATATGAAGAGCATGCAAAATTCATGGCTGGTAAGACGACGGTACAAAAAACGAGGTGAAAAATTCAAAACCTCGCGTGGTCAGGCGATATTTTTGCGATGGAGTTCGCGAGACGACAAGCCGGGAAGAAAGAGCGGAGTGTCGGATTGCGAGTTAGAAGTCTCAAATAATATTCAGTCGGAAGGGTGGATCGGTGTCCACCGTGGATAAAGTGAAAGATTCTCGGCTGGTGTCGAGGTTTGCGTGACAAGGGATAGAAAGGGAATAGCGAGCGGGCGTCGCGCTACGTGCCCGGAATCCGAGAAAGAAGCGACAGGAAAGGTTGAAAACTTGGTCGAGCCGAGAGGCGAAGAGGAGCTGCGAGCGAGAGACGATACGGAGCGACGGGGAGGGCAAACTTGGGAGGGACAAGCGACGAGCAAGAAGAGCAACAGTCGCTGAATAAACACAAAGTCCAGTTAAAGTCGTAATAAATGTCTTCTGGCTTCCGATAGATTCACTCCCGCTGCGCTGCTTACTTTTGCTTCGCCGTCTGAAACAAACGGTTATCGAAAGAACGGGAAAAACGGCCAGTTAGGGGAAACGGCGAATCGACAGCTTTATCGCGCGGTCCGGCAAATTTCCCAAGGCGATCTCGCACTTGTTTGATTATTTAGCAAGTTTTTCCGCTTCGCATTTTATATGTCCGATTAATTAACGGACTTTTTCATCATTAAATGGCAGATCGACGACTGTATATAGTCCAACTATAGTGGATTGCTTTAGCGTGTTTGCGGATTAAAACGGGCGAACGGGAATTCAGTTACGAATTAGAGAACGATGAGTTCATAATGCGTAATTGCGTGGTTGAGTGGGAGGGTTTTTGTAAACATAGGAACAACTTTTTTTGTGCGCCGTAATGAATTATTGGCTGAAAATTTAATTTCGAGACAAGATCGGAAAATGAAATTTGAAAAATTAATAAACAAGGTTTGTTTCGTAGTCCGTTGGTTTTCGAAAACGCTTGAAAATAAAGCAATTTCGCGCGGTTACTTCTTTGATTGATTTTTATATTCAGTGCAGTTCACGTAGACAAAAAATCGCATAAAAATTAATGAAATTTCATTAAAAATGATTCAACGTGCACGTTAACTGTAGGACAAAACAAAAGTTAAGTTAAAAATTGCTGCACTCCACAATAAGATTTTACATTCGGCAATTTTTTACTCAACTTTTGTTTTGCCCTGCACACTTACTGCGTCTTCAATCAATTTTCCCGAAATTTCTGTAATTTTTACGAGAAATTTGTTCTACCCGTTTAAAAAAACGTATTCTTCACATGCAGTAACGTGTGATATTTATATTAATAAAAAAAACTGTTAATAAATTGATTAAAACATAGCGCTGAAATGTTTTTCGAAATATATTTAAAATGTATTTTGTTTGGTATGAAATAAAATACATTTGCGTTTTTGAATATACTGTTACTTTAAATATTTTATTGAAATTTGAGTTTCGCATAAAAAATTAATATAGTATGTTATAAATATATATGCATCGCTATATAATTACTTCGAATTTTGTAAAACAAAGATTCACTCCCGGAAAAAATGATTAATTTGCTATCGAGCAACCATATTTCCAACTAAATCAGAAATAAAATATCGTCTAAGTTGACACTTGGCAGTGGGTCGTTTCAAATATTGTCCCGGCCCCAGCCTGCACGCCGAAAAAAATCAATTCAAGTGTTACAAAGTGTACATAAAAGTTAGAACTCTTGATATCTGATGCACGTAACAAATAATATATACCGCCGCAAATAAAAGAAGAAGAAAAAAAAAACCCCCGCGGGACGTGTGCAAATCGATCGCGTCAGGTATATTGTTGAAAACAACAAACCCGCCTACATTAAACATTAAAAACGATTATCCGCCGAACATTAACCTTTAAACGACAAAAGTTATGCAAACAAGTTTCGAATTCGATGAAGCGTCGCGCGACGCTAAAGAAGCGCTTTTTCCCTCGTCAACCGGCGCAACGTATAATCACCGTTACACATTTATAGAACGAAAATACGCCGTGCAATCGAAGCCGGCCATAACAAATAATCCGCGTGCCCTCCCATATTTTATTTCATCGATTGCGACAAATTACATATTACACGACGCGCTATTTTTGCACCCTCCCACTCGTCGCGTATCGTTAAAGATAAATCAGCTGAATTGACGCTGTTCAAATGGCGCGCGGCCCCGTGTTTTCTTACGTCCGTATAATGCAGTATCTCGATAAAATAAACGAGCATTGTTATGACGAAACAGTCACTCGCGTGTGATTATTTCCGCGCGGTGACAAAAGCGCCGAAAAGGGCCAACAAAAAATAGCGCACTCGCGTGCGCTCGTACGCTCCGCGCCATCACCATAAGACACTTAACCGTCGTAGGAATACGTCATTTTTCCTCCGACAGCGAGGAACGCAAAGTTGTTGAAATAATAAAGATTGTTATTGAACGGTGAGACGGCAAGAACTACACACGTATTCGCGCAAAAATGTAAATTCCGCACGCTCTCGCTCTGCATCTGTCGCTGGTGCTTTGCATCCCGACCCCTCGACTCCTCTCCCCCTCCTACTCCTCCTCATCCTCGTCGTTCCTAGCCAAGAACAGTCCTTCGCTCGGCATTTCGCCGCCTGCCCGTCCCTCGCAAATGCCAATATCTGCCCGACCTCGTGCTTTACTACTTTTAATAGACATAACTTTTATATTTACGAATTTTATTCCAATTATTTCGCGTGCCCGTTCGTTTAACTCCGCGCGTCAACCCGTTTTCTAAATTCTCGGCCAATTATTTATTTAAAACGGCCGTTTGCGGTCATTTACGTTATCACGAACGGTGTCATTTGTAGTTGCTTTCAATTTGTTACGATTCATGATTCAAGTTGGATCGCTTTCTTCGCTTAACGTATATATGGTTATATATATGATAAATGGTGGATAATGGGTCTTTGAAACTTGGCAACATAGTAATATGTCCTGATAAACACCATTGTATATACGAAGTGGTGCTTAATTGGACGGACCAGTAAAACACGGTGCTGGGGCCCCCTAGGACCTTCGCGTTTTGGGTTTGGCTAGATATTTAAGGGGGGGGGGTTGGGGGCGCAGTACCCCCGCATCCCTTTGTGAGGGTGGCCGAAGGCCGGCCGATGTGCTCAGTCATATTTTCTACAAAAAAAAAATTTCAGGGCCGTAGATAGGGAGCCCCAAAGTGGCGGGTCCCATTAAGGAACGGTTAACATGATTATATATATATATATATATACACGGGTACTATTTGTTTTGATCTGCAATTGTGATTACAAAATTATTGCGCTCTGATTTCAGTCGCGGTTTCCTTCATTTTCAAGTTTGAATTGCAAAGTTTTTCATTTATTTGGAACACGCAGATCAATATTTTATTAAAAGAATAGTAAATATACTTATCTACATTATAACCTGAACGAAATTACAATTTAATGAAATATTTCATGATCTTCGCTGAGAGAAAAATTGTGCAGAGAGTACAACTGAAATGGAATCTGCAGGCACAATCTAGCTGCATCAATAATCGTTTCAATTATAACAGTAATTTATAGTTGCGATGATCATTTTTTTTATTTACGTCGTTTAATTAAAGTTTTTTCAGCAACCAAGTTCATTGTAATTTTTTACTCATTCTTATAATATGTGATTTCTATTTTATTAATAAAGTAATAATTTCTTGTGTGTGGTGTATAGATAACCTGAAGTAGGTTATGTTAAAATAATCAAATTAGGATTGCTTTATGTTAAGTACGTACATTTTCATTTTAATAAATAAATTAACATTAATAATATAAACTGTAAATAATGAAATTGAATGATTTAATACAAATTAATTATTGGTGTTTAACATATAATATTTTTAAAAAAATATCAACATCTTTATATCTTATTAGAAAATAAATATTTAACTCAAAGGTGACTATATATATAGTATATATATGCACTGTAAATTAATTCGGTATACAATCTCGCAATTAATACATTTACATTTTATACCATTAACGCAGTTTATTGTACATAAACATTCTATCATTCATAAATTATTGATATAAATTGCATATAAATTTAGTTCCATATTTTACTAACCATAAAATGAAAATAATTTTTCAACATTGACAATTTTATTTTTAACGTTTTATACTGGAATCATTATAATGGAAATATTTTTTTTACATCTGCAACTTTATCTTATTTTAATTATATTTTGTAACTGTAAAGATTTAGTCATTCAACGAAGTTAAAAATATATATGAAAATGAAATAATTTATAATAGAATTTGATGATATATATATAACAAAATTATCATTTTTTTAATTAAAAAATAGGTGTTTGTACCGTATTGTCGCTTTTTATATTAATTATTACAAGATTGTCAAATTTAATTACGAAAAATATGAGATATATTTATATATATGACGATTTATTCATCGCTGTATAAATAATGTTTTCTATTTATGTATCTAAGTTCTTTAAATATTATCTATTAGATTATTTGGAAATAGATTATATTAAGTCGTCTTAAGTTGTTTACTCGTCAAATAAAATTTCAAAACATAAAGTCAAATGATAGAATACGTGAGAAAATGAATATAATAGACAGATTTCTATTCTTTATTATTATATTGTAATAACATCAAACAAAAAATGTATTTTTTATCACGAATCGTTTAAATTAAAATAAGATTTAAACTTAAAAGAAAATATTTACCATGAATTTACACAAAATTTTAAAATATAATCACTTTAAATATATATATACATCATACAAAAATCCACAAAAATGAATTGCGTATTCGTAAGTAATCCGATAGTTATATATATTTTTAATATTCAAGGAATGAAAAATGGTTAAAAAATAAGTTTGTACGATTTAATTTCGCGATCCATATCAACAGAATATTTATATCAATCAAACCATCATCATATATAATACTGCGCTAATAATGCAATCAATTATTATCGAAATTAGAGAAAATTGAAAATTATTTACGCTCGGTGTAATTAAAAAATGATATAAACAAATATTATATATATTCTGCCAACTTATAATCCGAATAAAAGATTATTCCGTCGACAAATATATATACAGTGATCAAGATGTCCTTAATTATCACGCACCCGCCGAGGGTCGCGCGCGCCTGTCCCCACGAATCCAACCCGAAATCGTTTCGGAGAGCCATCTTGTGCGATGATCTTTAAAGAAAACCTGTCGATCTCGCGTACGGGAGGGAAGTCAGCCGAGTTGAAACAAGTTCCCAATAACGTCGAACCCATTTCGCCTCTCCGCTTATTTGCGCGCGAATATTCGCCGCGCACACGCGAAGGTATTTGCATAAGTTTACAAAGCCGAGGCAGCGCGGCAAAGAAGAAACGGAACGGAGGCGGACTACGGAGCGAGGAAAAAGGAAAAGTGACACAAATGCCTATACGCGGATCGGATCGACCACCCCGTGTGCACCGGGCACGGACGAGGAAACTGCGCGCGGAGGTCTGCGGCAATGACGTATTATACGGGGTGGGGAGGTCGTTTGGCAATCTTAAGGGATTCGGCGGATACAATGGGATCTCAATACATCACCTCACCTAACCTCCACGGAGCTCGCAGATGCCGTAATAGCTTAGCAGCCTCGGTAATAGCTGCCACTGCCTTAGCAGAGTTATAGTTCAACAACGCAGAAATGGAATCGCGGATATCTTGGCTTGTCCTCCCCTTGGCCGAGGGTAGGAGATTGCGGAGGAGGGTGCGGGGGGCGGCGGGGGGACAAAGGCGCAATAACCATTGCGGGGTCGCGCGATTACGCTGATGCGAAATGTCACAAGGCGTTGCCGTAGAGGGCGTATTCCCTGAGAAAGCTCGTCGCTGGCGTCCTGCTCTTTCGCGCGCCGTCCCGCTCCGTCGCGGCGACAAAAACAACACGACCACGCACTCATCTTGCACGCTCTGCCTCTGCTCGCGCGAAACTTCGAATCGCGCGCAAAAATTTGCTTGGAAAAATATGCGCCCGAAGGAGCGCGGTGCGTACACGCCGCGCTTTTGTGCTTGCAAAAAGCGAGACCTCGCCGCGGGAGAGGCGTCTTTGTGGATCTCCCTCCTCCGAGATCGATAGCTTTGAGGGCTTTATGCAGGTGGGTCGCTATTGCATTGCCGAGGGTTCGCGTATTTATACGCGGAAGCTCTCTTTGGCGGCGTGAAATGCGCGGAGAAAAATGGCACGGGTTTCGGTTCGTCTGAGGTCGGGTTTTCGCGCGACAACGGAGGACGGTCGGAATTAAATTCGAGCCCGATGATTTCGAATGACTTCCGGAGTCGGCGCGTTTATTGCGCGGCGTGTGCATTGATTTCCTTATTATATTACACGTATAGTATTCCGAATGAAATTAGCCGCCGAAACGTTACTTGAAATTCACTTTCAAATTAATGTATTCCATTACGTCGTTGGATCTGATTATATATAATCAAGCTTTTTCCGATTGTTCCCAATTTTGTCAAGGTTAATTCGAGAATATTCTGCAAAACTAATATGGTATGAAATAATTCAACAATGCGTGTATAAAAATATGTACGTGTATATTTCATTGGTCTATAGTTAGTCTTAATTTCGATGTGTTTTGTGAACAAATTTAGTTTACCGTCTTATAAAATGTGCGATATTTTTGGTGCTGTTTATTATATCTTTGCGTTTGTTGTAATTTGCATGAATTATTATTAAAACACTAACCTGTAAATGTTACTTGATCTTCATAAGTAATTAGAATTTAAAATATGCATAGTGTTATCAATTTGGCATTGTTCAATTTAGAATTCAAATACATTAAGTAATCAGCATTTCATGTATTGATCGCGAAATTAAACAATCCATTATTAAACTGCAGAATATACCGAATGCTTTCCGTAATAATTTAAGCTCTCCTTGTGTATATAAATAAATAGATAGGTTAAACATTTTTTAATGTATTTGTAATCCTTTTGGTTTCTCTGCGGACAGATAATTATGTACCAGAGCCTAAAGAGAAATCGTTTTGGTTTCATATTTATGTGTTGCTGTTCAAAATTATGTCAAACACATAAATAAATTTTGTTGTAAAACTGGAAAAAAAGTTCAGCATACAAATTTTTGAAATTATTCAAACAATTTTTAAGTGAACTTTTGTTTTGCAATAGAGTTGGCATACTGTGTATTCAGTGATATTTAATAAATATTAAGGAATGGTTTTTAGAAACAATTTTTTTTTCGTTTTAAAAAGAACATTTTTGTTGTAATTCTAGTTTATGTTTTTGTTTTCGTATATTGTTTAATATATTTTGAATTATAGCAACATAATGTCTGTATGGAAATTTTATAAATAAAATAACAAAATTCATGTACTATAGTTCTTAAACTGACTCAATTATTATTTAAAATAATAATTGAGTCATATTATTAGTTATTTTCTCTAACTGATTCAGGCATCCAGTACATTTTATTATCCGAATTGGGCAATATAAACTTGTCAGTGTACTTTTTCACGAATATACATTAATGTGACTACAATATATATCAAAAGAAAATATCCACAATTACATTATCTAAACTTTGATTTGTAAATGAATCAGGTTTGAACGTGCATCTTAAATATTATAATCGGATTTGCAATTATATTACGAAAGAATTATTCTTTAAGGAAAGTATCCATACTGTACGCATAATTTTGCACTGTCTTTATACAATATATTGATATTCAACAAACATTGTAAAACCAATGTTTGCCAATTATGATAAAGCAGCGAATTTGAAATGTTTCGAGAACTTCATAATTAAAACACCATAATAAAAGGTAACGTTCGTATTTGTAAGAATATTGTATTGATATCGAAAATGATGAATGGTACAGATTTGAGTAAAGTTGATAAAACGTGCGTAAACAGAATAGATAACTCAGTTAAAACATGATTACAATCTAACAAATGCTCGCTTAATGTAACTGAAATCCGGTTTCCAGATGAGAGTAAACCACTTACTATTTAGATAAGTGGTTGTCCGATTATGAAAAAAGTGCCCTTTATTTAAATTTCTACCGAGAAAATTGTATTTGATGATCAATATACTCCCATAAGATAATTTTTCACGACTTCCGTAATCAGCAACGAACCAAACGATCGAAAACAATAAACAATAAATAAGGATGACGAAGTTCACCGCGGAAAGCAGAAACAACGGCCGCGCTCGCGCGTAATAAACGCTTTTGTAATACAAACTGATTCAAAAGTTGTTAAAATCTAATCGCTTAGCTGCGCAAATGTTTAATCACTGTAAATGTTTCGTTTCACGAACACAATACGAACGTTTGTCACGGGGCTGAATTTGTCATGTATACGAGATTCAACGCTGTATGGGATTAAAATTGCGACCGCATTGTTACACGCGAGCAAGGCAACGAATTCGTTCCTTTCGAATGAGGCGGAACAGAAAAAACGGCGAATATAAGCGCGCGTCAAAATATCGCCGGAAGGCGGGTTACAAAGGACGAAATGAAACGTGAAAGAAAGGCGAGCAAGACTCGGGCACGACGGGAGCATCCCGTGCGACTGTTTTGCCCGGCGACGTTAATTCATTACCCGTATCTGGATATCTGCGAGACGGTGAATGCTCGACGTCGCGGCGCGTTTCTGTAAAGGGCGCTGCAGCGAGCAACGCCAAAGAGGACCCGGTCTTTTTTCTTGTCCTTCGTCTCCCGCGCCAACCAACCCCGCATACACGACGGCGAAGGTGCATATCCTGGGCAGAGGCGAGACAAGGCCGGACGGGCGCGGCGCGGGGCGCCGGGGGCCATGCGTGCGGACGTTGACACCGACGGGGTGGGTTAACCAGCGCGCGGGGGGTCGAAAGAGCAGCAGCCGGCAAGAAGAAGACGAAGCGGGCCAGGGGTCCTGGCTGCAAATTGCGGCGCGGTTGTCATCGCGGAAAGGCGTGGCGACGTCGCGTCCGCGCACCTTCGCACCTGGTGCGCCGCCAACGACACGCCTCTCTCGGATTTCGCTAGGTCCGCCTACGCGCCCTCATTCCTCCTCTCCCTCTTTTTATCTCCTTCCCCGATCCGCTCTCCTCCGCCGCGCTATCTCTATTTCTTCCCTTTCCTTCCTTTATCCGTGCCCCCTCCTCCCCCCCCCCCCCCCCCCTCCTCCTCTCCCTCCCCCCTTTCTCCTCCACCCTCTAGTAGTTTTAAAATTTCTCTCCCGCTCTATCGGAAGGAACGGCAAAAAAGGAAAAAACAAAACACAAAAACACAACACAAAAATACACACACACATCTTTTACGTTATAACAACATCTATTTTTTACCACTCACACGTACACGTAACATATA
>JABFQC010003953.1:0-13309 GCA_022817085.1 Psilanteris sp. ZL-2020 | reverse complement strand
ACGATACTGTGCCAGTATTGAATTGAAGTCACACAATACCATAACGTTTAATTGTAAACCAACACGGGCACATTACTGTTACGGTCTTGGCTGTATAAACCAACCATAGTGTCATTGTTCGTAGAATAACCACTGATTATGTCGTTAGCCATAGACTATCCAGTATCGGCCTTTATCTGGTTTGCCATATTTCGGCTGCCAATACGGCGCCAGTATTGGACCGTATTGTCAACTCCGGTAATTTCTACATGGGTAATTTATTAAATATAATTAAATTGGTTCGAATATTCGGAATAAATTATGTTTATTTGCAACACATATATAAATAGTTCACGCAATTCTACTGTAGTGATGTAATAATAACACTTATCATTGTAATAATAAATTTCCATATCATGATAATACAACGTAATACTTTTTCCGCGTCCGTTAATTGAAATAAACCATTATATGAGACAAATAATTCGATCACAACATACATAGTCACCAATTTTGACTTTCAAGAAAACACTTTGGCAAGGACGTATGTATATTTTATCGAATGCTATATCTTTTAAATTTGATTAAATGGGGTTGTTACTCCTCGACAGCAGATGTTACGCTGCGCCCTCCGTTATTTTTATTATTCAAATAACGTCCTTAGTTCGCAACTGATAATCCAGATCAATTTTCTTATTTCAATGGATTCGCGTTAGAACGTAAAGAAAAAAAACGTGCGCATTTAAGCAAATTGATGCGCGCGAATTATTATTCAACGAAACGTATCGCGTCTAATTCGGATTTGTCAAAATTGATCAAAGACCATAGCCATCGAGTCAACGAGAATACAATTTGAACGTAATTCTTGATCCTTTCAAAGATTTATTTGCGAGAATGATTGGCCGCCTTTTCCTCTATTCTTTATGGATGGCGCAGTCATTTTTTATCGCCGAACCTGCTCATTTATGTTGCAGATGATGAAGCGGAATTATTGCAACTCATGCGCGATAGTAATCAATTTTATAGTACGATAAGACTGTTTTGGACTTGCGGGGATCCGATAATTAGTGGTCTCGAATTATCTTTTATTTTTGAATTTCAATTAATAAATAATGAATGATAAATAATTATGTATTATGTATTCAATGGTCAAAATGAGAAAAATGAATAGTTCTATTTCATAAGCATAGATGGTATTATTTAAATATTTAAATTATACTTTACTATCTACTATATAAATAGTACAGTTGCTTACGCACTTATATCTGCGCATACTGGTATTTAATTCTGAATTTAATGACAAATATTTAAAATTTTAAATTTCAATTTGTGATCTCATAAGTGTCAGAGCCCTACAATTTAACTTGTAGAAAAAATACAAATCATTAATATTATTAGGAAAATATCCTGTAAAAACACTGTAAACATAACCTAAAAAATTTAAAAAGTTAGTTTAAATACAATTTAAATATAGTAAATACATATAATACCTATCGTTTTTATAAATTAGTCTACATATTAATTTATAGTGCACGTTTGTTTACATTTTGTTAAAAGTGTACATTTTAAAGTTTGTACACGGGAAAAAATGAAACTATTGAACGAACATTAAAAAAACTGTTATCCATTTCATGTTGATTCAACAGCATAATACTGTTTAAGCAATAACATTTAACAAATGCTGAATAAAATATTTATATTAAAATTAATGTTTAAATTAATTTATTTTATGCATATTTAAGTTATTTTCAATCTTAGATATGTTTGTCATAAACAAATTAATAAATTTTTAATTTTTCAGATTTAGTTAGTCAATTTCAAGGCTATTTCAAATAAAGTTTTGATGATGACAAAAAATCAAATACATTTTATATAACTATTATTTAAAATTAAAGGATTAAAGAGTTATTCTAAAAATAAATTTAATAGTAATTTTATTTAACACATTTATTACTATTATGTTATAAATTTATTAAAATAAAAATATACATATACATATTAAATGATGACAAAAATTAATACTTTCCCGAAAATAAGTTATAAATTAAATTAATAAATATAATTTAAACAATTATTAATAAAATAATATATTTGTTCTGTTTAGTTGACAGTTTATTATAATAACTCATTATATTATATATCAAATTGGAAAATCTGTTGGATCAACATATTTTTATGTTCAGTTAACACATTATTTTTTGCAGTGATAAATACACAATTTTAACAACAAATAGTTACCGCTTCTTTGACAGTACAAGTTTACTATTGAAGTTGCAAATTATGTACAACTGCAATCAGACATATCTTAATATTTTTAATAGTACAATCAGATAACTATTAAAATAGCTACGCCAACCATCAAGTTTTCTCAATGCGGGCGCAACCATGGTGGTTGTAAAAAGAAGGCCAAAAAACAGGAATAAACAGAAGTAAATTGCATTCGCAGTGCAGGATCCGATTGCAGTGGACGCTATTGAAAGCGACGCTTCTACGGAACACCTGGCCAATTTAGAGACGTTTGAATTCGGATGCCAACTGATTTGACAGACGGAACATCTGCAAAGATTAAACTTGTGATTGGAGCTGCTTGACCTCGTTTGGAAACGGAGAAAGATTCTACGTCCCTTCCATTCACGGCAGAGACGTTCGGAATATCGATACGAGCGATACGTAATAAATTCTGTATGATATTAATTCGATGAATTATATAAATATATATATGTATTAATAAATATCGATTTTCACAACACCCGGATAGCATCGAAGTAAGAAAACCGAGACGCGTAATGTGACATTGCGATGTGATTGAATACATTAAGTTCGCGTCTAATGCAGTTTACAACGCAGTTAATCAAGAATTTGACAATGTAAATGCGTCAGTTTTGTGTGCTTTTTGTCGATACTTTTAGGATAACGTGCGACACTGTCGGAATTCTATCGAAATAAAAAAAATGGCGCCCGAACCGGTATGGTTATATAATAACGGTTGAACGGAGCAGTTGCGATTGAGTTTTTTGTATAAAAAAAAACGATTGTGTTTGTATTAAAAGGAATAAATTTAAAAACCAAGGGAGCAAAATGACGCGCACGGAGTTTCGTGAACGGTGGCATCATTTCCGAAAACCGGAATCGTGATATTTCATTTCGTGAGTTTCCGAAGAATGGATTGGATCGAAGTATTAACTATTTAAATATATTGTAAGCTATGATGAACAACTCAATTTAAATGTCAGCTTGATCAAACTTTCAAAAATTGAACTTTTATAATTGATGTACGCGTCAAAATTGAACGTGTACCGGTTCGGTGGCGATTAATGTTTTGACTGTCAGCGCCGCCAACGGATCGTAAAATAATTAATACGTTTGGTGTTTATATTTAAAAACTTCTATGGAAATTTTAAAACCGTAATTGTGAATTTGGAATTTTTTATATCATTATTCGAGTCGAAAGCCGACTCTGATTTCAACCTCTCTAAAATTTTTCCGTTTAAGGTCAAATGGATTCAAAGTTTAGGTTTACTCAAATGACACATGAAACGTTAAAAAAAGTACGAAAAAAAAACAAAGAAATATAATTTTTAATAGTAAAACATTATATTTATTCATAAAATATGCAAATATCTACTATTAAAAGTTTAAACCAATACGTTTAATATCTTGAAATTAATTAATAATCATAATAAAATAATTTCATAAAACGAACATAATAACGTAGACTGTAGTTTGAAAGGAGGGTTAAAATTGTAATCTCAAATCTAGAACCTACTTTGAATCTCTTTAACCTAAACTGAAATTTTAGACGTTTCGAGGTTGAAATCAGAATCTACATTGTCATTCATCTTTAACAAATTTGAAGTTAAATTTTTAGGTTCAAAAGAGTGTTAAATTTCGACCCGCTATAAAACTGTAATGGAAAATGAAGAAAAGTTTAGAAAGCCCGCGGTCATTCTTATATTACCATTATCTTATAAAACCCGACAAATAATTCTAAATTTAGAGCACATTGATAAGAACAAAAAACAGTGTACGATAATTACGATTACGACAGGAGTCGTAATCATGCATGGACCAATCTAGGTGTGTCGCCTTTAACCTTAATGTAATATACAAGCGGAATAAAAACATTTCAGTTTCGTTAAACGAACATTCTCATGATTTTCAAAATCCGCATAATATTCTGTTCAGAACTTATTTCACGAAACATTTCTACTTTATACGCTTCGAATTCGACGATTCATAATTTTGCAAAAATATCGATTGGATTTGGTACGATTTATTTAGTGCTTTAAAAAAGTATTCAACATTAATAAATTTTCAGTCAGTGACGTTAAATGGCTTTTATGATGTTTTGAATTTACCATAATCAATTGCTTCGCGATTTGTCACATGTTCTATGATACATTATGAGTTGCAATTATTCAAACCGTATTTAATATGTTTAACGGCAAATGTAATTAATGCGATATAGATCCCGTAAAATGGTATTATATTGTTAGCGTTATTACTGTATTTTATGACATTTTTAGTCATTTGTTATTTTATGCATTTGACAATACATTATGTAAATATATAATTTATACCCTCTAAAACTAGACTTTTAAAATTAATCGTAAATTATAATCTCGAATATATAGTTGCCACCGAGCCATTACTCTTAATTTAATAATTTATATTTAACAAATTGAAAACTCATTAGAGTTTACAATTATATGATGCTTTTGTTTTAGAAGTGTTGAATTAATGATTTTATTGTTTAATATTGCTGCTTTAAATAATCGCATTGTACTTTAAGGTTAATTATATTTAATATTAATTATTTAAGTTTACACATCAACGTAGCGTTGAGTAAAGATATTCTTAATTAAAAAGTTGCTTTGCGAATGAAATATATAAATAATTGTACAAATACAATAGTAATGGAATTTTATTTGTGTTTATACAGTGTATTGTCAGTTTTACATAATAATTTGTATTAAACTCAAATAGATGACAAAGACATATAATTATATTAAACAAATTAAGATTTATCAATTCTTTAGATAATGACAATAGTTAAACGAGTGGTTATAAAAGAAAATAAACATGTCTAAATATTTGACTGATTATATCGACAAAAAGAGACGACGAAAATTTGCGACTAATTCGGGTTTTGCAACGATAACGATTGTTTACTAGTCAAGTAGGTAGTATAGTCCGTTTTTGTAGCGACAACTTTGATCGTTTTAGCTGCAAATCGTGTAACATATTTGTAGTTATAATTATAACGTTTTATGATTACATAACATCAACTAAACGATTATCAAAGTTTTTTTTTCATTAAAATATATAAAGATGTAGTTTCATTAATAAAAATCTATAATCTATTATGAACATCTATTTTTGTCCTTATAAATCCATAACTGAAACTATTTATGTAACATTTTTCTTTCAAATATGCATATTTATTTAAATAATCTTTCCATTTCATTTCAACTTACAAATTTAATGATTTTTTGAACAATAAAAGGAGGATATATTATTTAAGGACATTGAATACTGTATGGAACATTTAATATTATTTATTCTATGCAAATACAATTCAATTTGATACTTTTACAATAATGTGTATATATAAATAATCTAACATATATTTACAATATTTCTATGAATCACTAATTACATTTATTCATAAAAATTAATATTACGTTACTGTGAATTTGTATTAGAAAATATTATAATTCTTTCTGAAGTCAATTTATTAAATTTTTATTCTAATTAATTGAATCGTCAATGTAAACTTTATGTATGCTAAATATATATATATTTCCATTTAATATACACTTTTAAGTGAGTTATTTAAAAACGATACGTGTAAATTAAATACATTAAATTTTCAATCTAGAATGAATTTTACAAAAAACATAAACATTTATTGCGAAGATATTTTAATTTGTTCGAAGCGCACAACATTGTTTAATATTTAAACGACAATTAAAAAATTGTATTTTTAATAATTTATTATTAAAAGAAATTTACGACAGAATTGTTACAATTTCGTCTTAAAAAGCATATCAAAAATTCATTTTATTATTATAACACAGATTTAGTATATTCTATTTTTGTTTCAAACTTATCAATATTGTATACGTATGTTCATTATAAATATTAAATAAAATTACCAGCAAAAATACTTTTTAAAAATAATTGTAATAAAAAAAAACTAATTTTGAATTTGTTTTAATTTATAAATTTATCAGAACAACATATTTCTTTACTATTAAACAAGTAAATAATTTATTTTCACAAAGTTCTGTCTCGCAATGACTTTTGAAGTCTTGTTTTACAATTTCAAATAAAACTTACATTATAACAATCGTTCTAATTAAAAGATAATATATTTATTTATATGATTGGACATTTTTCATTACTTCTATAAATAGTGCAGGCATTATTTATATTTAAAGCTATTAAATATAATGCCAGTAGTTTTTATTATTAAACGAAAGACTTGATTTATATCATAAAAAGTAAAATATGCCATTATTTTTAGACATTTATTAAATTTCCATACACCTGTTTACCTATGTATTTTCATTATGCGTGATAAAAAGAATAACCTAGACAGAAGAAATTTAATCAAAAGTGAAGATCCGTTCCTATTGTTCATACAAAAAGAAATCCTAGTTTTTCAAAACTCACACGGTTAATTTGTCTTGTTAGAACAATACCATCCAAGTTGTAAATAGAGACTTATACTTCAGTCTGACTAATGACTCTTACGCAAGTGTACTTGCGTCTTTATAAGTTATCTACGCATTGTTACAAAAACAATGAAGCTTATAAAACAATTCATAAGAAAGTCGGCACATCTTAAAACCTCACATGTGATATTATTACTTATAACAGTTCCCAACTGAGCTGCTTAACACTACATAAACATGTTCATAACAATTGTATGACGTGTGCTGCAAACAAACGTAACGTTATTTGGACCAAATCGGACGTAATAATATATATCAAGTTGCAAAATTATGTCACATCGATTAATTTACTCATTCTGTAATATTTCACGCTAAGGTTTCTTGTTTATCGTCTTGTTTACATTTCTTGTTTATATATTTCTTGTTTACATTTCTTGTTTATATTTTTTGTTTACATTTTTTGTCCCTGTTTGTTTTGCTCAAAATACACGACGCGTTTTCAAAACAATCGCATGTGTTTATACATTTACAATACACGTAACACTTCTTAATTTAATCTCGTTACTCGATACCACGCGAACTATTAGTGCAGGTCTTTTGTAATCAATGATGCGTCGGAGGCTGTTTTTATAAAAAATATTGTAACCGCATTCCTTTAGCTGTTAATTATTAACTTTGTTACGGTATTCGTTATTTCGTTACGTTTACTCTATCGCGTCTAAAAGTTAAATTTGTATATATTTAAACTAATATTTGCGTGGCTTTAAAAATAATCCGTTATTACTCGGTGAATATATAATTTGGTAATGAATCCTTTTTTGTTTTTGCTAAAATTCCAATTGGATTTATTTAATTATGCTACGGTAGCTGCTCCAATTTCACGAACCTCGAATTCCAGTGTACTTGAAAATGAAAATTGTAAAGTTGTACCATATGATACCGCCAATTTGCACTGTTTTTACACAATTGTGTTTCAGGATTTGCCAAAAAAGTATAATTTTTTATAAATATAATTTTAATTATCTATGAGTATCAGAGATAGACTGAGTATCAATTTTATTATTAAACGAAATGAATTGATAAGTATGTCATTGTTACTTTTTTAATGTTTTTACTCATGTAAAAGAATTTTTTTAAGTATTAACATATATTACATATGAAGAATGTATTATATTAATATATATTATACAAATATGATATTAATTTGGAAAGGAGAAGTTTAAATTTAGTTTTGCAACATTACAGATTTTATAATATAAAATGTAATAGTATTTTATGTAATAATTTATAATAGAGTCAATTATTACAATTATAATTCAGATATAATATTAAATGTTATATCTGTGTATTATAAACTTTTGTGACCTATTTTAATTACCCTTTTAACTATTTAGAAAAAAATACATTCGACTAAAAATTATGCAAAATAAAGTTTTAATATTTCTAATGGATCTTCCTAAACCCTATAAGTTAGAACCCTACTGACGTCATTAGCGATAAAGCAAGAAGGAGGAGCAACTAAAATTCCATGTACCTAATTAGAAAACGTACAAATTTATAATTGATATTTTTTTATTGTTGTATAATTAATTTTTAGGCTAATTAATATTTACATTTCGTAATTTGGATATATTCAATTTTTAAGTAATAATGGAATTATTTCGCAATGCAATATTTGTAAAAATTGTTTAAATTGTAATTTTTATTAAAAATTTATATTTGATACAGTAACAAATTTTTTAATAAATTCATTTATGTCTTATTATGTAGCTATTTTTAAAGATATGCAATTATTAAAATTATTCTAATACCTCAACTAATCAAATGTATAACATCAAATAAATACAATTTTACATTAAATACAATCAATTCGTATTAGCAATATATAATTAGATTAGTTATTTTTATAATAACGAAACTAATTACAGTTATTATTTTTCTTTCAGTTTCAATTACTTACAAAAATTAAGTTCACTTTTGTAGAAATATTGAATACTAATTAAATAACAAATAAATATATATATATATATATATATATATATATATAATAATTAAATACTCTTTTAGATTTTACTTGAGGATTACATTTTATAGTTGTAAACAAAGAACATTAACACTGTAAAATATGTTTTTGAAGGTAATTTATAAATTTTATAACCACAGTTACGATTTAATTCCTAAAATTATTGTTAGCCTACGTATATAATATAGTTTTCACCTATTTTTAAATTTATCTAGAATAGTCCACTTGTATAAAATTCATTTTTAATTCTTCAAACGTAATGAAAAAGTAGAAAAATAACGAACGAAAAGAAAGTTCATGTTCATTCTTTAGTTACATTGCTTTAGATTTTACAAATCTTTCATGGTTTTTATCTTTTAGTACTGAAAAGGAACACATATCATGAACTTAAAAAAACAACGCCAGTTAATCGAGACAAATGGTTTGGATTCAATTCGTATGATTGCTACACTCACCATTGGAAGTGTTCCATAGTTTTAAGATTTTTGTTCGGTTTAATATTTTTATTATAATCATTCACAAATAACCATTTGTTTCTGAAAATAAAAATTATTTAAACTAATACATGAAAAATTAAAATATATGTAATAAAAATTAACAATTGTCTCCAGCAAAATATTATATATATAATGATTCACATATGATATATAAATTATGAAACATATTTCATCAATTACACAAAAATGATATTAATTAAAAATTAAAATTATAAAAGGTACCATTTTACAATTTTTCAAGAATATCGTACATTAAATATAATTTAATTTACAACAGAACAATCCAGATAACGAATCAAACTTATTCTGTAAGATATGCATTTTTTTCATATATATAAATAAGGCTGATAATACTTAATGCGAATAGTTAATATAAATATGTTTGCTTCATAAATTAATTCCCCGTATAAATAATAATAATAAATTAAAATTCGTCATTAATTATTTTCGATTTTATTGTTATTGTATTTCTTAAATAGTAAGTTCCACCGATGTAATTTATATTAATTGTAAAACAAATTTCCAAGCGTTATTGAAATTTGGTTTATGAATTATGACATGGGCAGTATGATATATTTAATGGGTTATTAGTTTATTTCGATTATATAACGTTTCCTAATATTCACATACAACGTTTCTTGGAAAATCTTTTTTTATTCATTTTAAGCACACTTTCTGTGAGTAAATACTTTATAAGATTATATACATGGTATGTAATTTGTATGTCCATAAAAAATGGAGCAATGCAATTGTTCAAAATTCATTTCAAGATTGCGGGACTGGAGTAGATCAAGCAAAAAATAAACAGGTAGTACGTAGTAGTGAAATTACATAACACGTGAGCAGTCTACTAATTTTGTTTTTTCTTTTGTCTCGTCTAAATTAATATTTGAAATAAGAAAACATTGATGTATCTTTTAATTAAGCAATTGTTTAATTCACGTTACTTTTGGTACATTCTTCACAATTGTATATATAAATTACTCTTACATAACAGATAAAATTTAAATAATTTATCCGAAATTTCAATTTCAGCTTATACTTTGGCTAAATTTTTGCTGTAAAAATGCAAATGCATTGACCTAATAGCGTTCAATTTTATTGTTTACAGTCTATAGTACTGCACTTGAAATATATAAAAATAGTTAAATGCAAATTATATTTAATCTCTTTATGAAACTCATCCATTTCAATTTACTCTAAATTTGCTTATTACGTTCTTTTCGTATTAAAAAAAATAAATAAAAAAAAAATATGTGACATAAAATTTTCATAATTTTTATATACGTAATATAGTTAAAACATCTAACTGTACGATATAACAATGACACTTGAATTTTATATATGTGTATACAATCATATAGAGTTAATTATATTTTATATGAATGTTTATAGCTATAACTTTAACAAGTTGTTTTTGTTTTAAATGAAAATTATGTAACGTGAATGCGATTTTCGTCACAATTAGAAAGTTTACGTTAATTTAAATAAAATCAATTGTAAATTTAACAACATATCATTTATTTATTGATGCATGCATAACATTGTTTGTCTACAACTTGGTCGCTGTGAATTTAGCCACCGCAAATTCACACAACTCAAACCAAAATTTACTGAAATAATATAATATCACTATATTTAACCCTTTTTTTAATCCTAAATGCGGTACCCAATATCGTCATTAAATTATGAATATTAAAAAAAAAACTAAATAAATAAAGAAAATCCGCTTAGAAATGTTAAATATAGTATTATTAATTGCAATTTTTTCAAAAGACCGTTAAATTAATGAAAATTCAATAAAATCGTAATCAAAAGTTGCCTTTACCTTAATATAACTTTTTAATCACATCTTTTAGAATTATTGTACTAATTATTTCCCAGTTTCTCACAAAATTTGATATCGTGTATGTATATATATTAGCGATATATAGCTTTCTTATTAAAACAACCTTATATAATTTAAGCTTTAATAATTTCAGCTACTAAGTGTGAAGAATGAGAAATAAAACGATGTCAATATTAGTAATACATTTTGTCAATATATCATTGATATAAATTTATTAAAAAAAAATTTATTTCCATTCAATAAATGAATATAAATATATATAAGTACTAAATCACCCACGCTAACAGTATCGATATTCTATGTAAATTTAAATGAAAATGAACGTTTGATATAAAAAAAATGTTCTTAATTAAAAAGGTCTCGTTTATATTTACTTGAAAGTTCTTAAAGTTTTAAATTAAATTTCGTTTACTAATACCTAAGCCATGCTGCATGATAATGTCAAACAGTTTAATTACCAAATTCATATGATACAAACATGACTACGATCTCGATTTTGATCAGAATTGTGTAATTTTGGTTAAACCGCTAACATTAGCGTTACCCGATATGCGCCATGTGGATGTTGATAGGATTTTGCACATCAGTGGCCCTGAAAATAGCCAATTGTTCAAAATACACAGATAAATTTAAAATGTCATAAATTTATTACAAATCAGGGAATTAACCTGATATTTCGTAAAGTTTAATCAAAAAGCTTTTCGTTTTAAATGATATTATCAGCTTATGATAAATTTTGGATTTTCATGTAAAAAGGCGATTGAATTAAGCAGATTTTGTCATAAAACATACAAGCAGGGACTCGAAGCATAGGGGATGAATAAACTTAATTTAGATTTAATCCATTTAAGACATAAAATTTATCATAGGAATCGAGCAAATTTGGATACATTTTTTAGCCAAATTTCATCTTTCGTAATCATTATAACTTAAAACGATTATTTAAACGTAACAAACTTTAAAACGAAGGTCAGTCTTATCACGATATTCCTGGATCTAAACATTTATAAAGAAAATAATACTATTTTTTCTCGATCTACGGTCCATTTCTTCCTTATTGCCATGCGCACTTTCCTCCTTAAGTGCGAGTGTGCGGGTTCTTACGGTTCATGATGCCACCTGCGACAGTACCAAATATGAAATTGTACCAATATCGGAAAATTGCTGACTCATCAACCTTTTTTTATAATTTATGAAACAAAATGATAAATAATTAAAGCTACTTAATATATACATATATATAAATATGAAATAAAATTAAACATATTAGAAATAAATTATTATATTTTATTATACATAATTCAATTATTGGTTTATTATTATTATTAAAATTTATATTCTTTCTAAAGTTTATGTAATGCCCATTATTATAATAAGTTTTCTTATCGATAAATGTATATATATCGAATCGTAAAAAATAATTTCACATATATTTTCTAAAATAATATATAGTATTAATTAAGAATTACAAAAAGTAATGACAATTTTTACGTTCGAATTAAAATATTTTTTTGATTATCAAATTTTAATATTACTTTAGTTATTCATTTTTTCTTTTAAATGCCATATTATCGATGAATATGTCTGCTGTAAAAACAAATTTTAATGCGTTTTAATATTAATCTTACGTTTAGTTTATATTAATTTCACTATTTTTATAATTTACATTGCACAATTTTCAACTTTCAAAATGCCAATCCATGGTTGTAATTTATTTTCAATAAAGCATGTCGAATATCTGTGTCCAGTTCACCTCACAATTCAATCCAATTTTACTGTATATATATATTTCCGTAGATAATTCTTTATTTTTAACTTGTAATTTTTAATTCTTCATGATCCATCGTTCTCATTGTTTTTCATTTTTGACTTTTTAATTCTTATTTCATTAAGAGATAACATCTTGGAAAACATACATAATATAGTATTATCAATAAATTACAGTTGTTATAAAATAGATATTATTTTTTTGTAATTGTAAAGGTAAATAATACATTACTTTATACTATATATATATATATATATATATATATATATATATATATATTAAGAACTTTTAATAAGTTTATTTTAAATATGTTTTTTCAATCTTTTACAAAACAAATTCTTCTTTTATTTATATATACATATATATATATTTTAACCATGAATTAAAAATAATTTAATATATTTTTAAAATTATTTTACCATAGAAAGTGATACAATTATTATATTATAACATAGTAGACTTTAGTATTTTTAAAAGGAAACTTCTATGCTTCTCGATTAAGCTGGCATTAAA
>JABFQC010003952.1:0-13310 GCA_022817085.1 Psilanteris sp. ZL-2020 | reverse complement strand
ATTTCTTTTTTTGTAATATAATGTTGAATTTCAATATAAAATATATTTTTAAAGCGAGTAATAAATTACTAACTCAAATAGTAATTTGTAAATACTTTGAATCACCACAACCACGAAGCTCTTAATATAAATATAAAGTTAATTTTTATAATGTGTAGTATTTCTTATTTGATATAATAATTTTTCTTACAGAAATTGAAAAAAAATAAAACTAATAAGTTAATATGTTGTACTGTTTTTACCATTATATGAACACAATACTCGCTACAATAGTAATTTTTAACCGAATAATTTTCTCCGTGCATACACGTAGAAAAAAGCTATAACGTAAATTGCTATACTTCCAGTATTTTGAGGATTTTTCAGTTAATGTTACGGAAATGACTATACCTTTTTTATAGCAAACTTTCTTATATGATATAGTAAATTTTCTTGTATGATATTTTACTTTGCAAAATTTTTATAACAATTTTACAATATCTTATAGTAAAAAGTACTGTATGGTATTACAAAAGTTACTTTAGTATAGTATAGCAATTTTGCATTGTTTTTGTTTCGATAACCTTGGAATTCCAGACTTATAGTAATGTTTAATATAACTTTTTTCTACGTGTAGATTCTACGTAAATTCGACAATTCCTTGATTTATTGTCACACCACATTAATCGCACACCTGAAACCAAATCTTATGTACCATATTCGTTTCAAAACTGAGTTACAATGATAAAATAAAAAAATAACAAAATAAAAAAAAAAAATCCACCGCCCCTCCCAAAGTATCCCCACCATTTTCAATTAACGAACTCGCGCATTTGCATGATTAAAGGTACATACAGACGCGTTTGCAAGAGGGTTTACTTGTGCCGCGTTAATAACAGTTCTCGATCGGGATTTATGGGGGTTTCGTTAAACGAGCGAGGCCACTTTTGCCTCGTTATAAGCGATCCGCGCAAACTTTTACACCAGACGGCCTAACTCAAAACAGACAGGTCGTTTACGTGGTTACCCGACTATCTGTGTACAGTCTCCACTAAATATCTGCTTTGAATTACATCGCGCGACTGTATAACGTACGGCGCGAAACTCCAAACGTTGGACGTCAACGAGGATTGCAGTTCGTTGCGACTCGTCGACGATACTCGATCGTTAATTTCCGCGCAACTTCGGTTGCATTACGGAATTCGAACGTCGAACGACTTTGATGCGCGAATTCGATGATGTCAGCGTGAATTAATCCCGAACGCGAAAAGCTCCGATTAATTATAATTTGCTTCAATTTATCATAATTATTTTGTTTGTTTTATATATGGTTAACTTTTTTTTCTTTCATTTTATAGCGTTTAACATTGTAGTTTTAATGAATCCGCGCAACGTTATAAAAATTGTTATTTTTGCATCAAATGGTTTCTTCGCTTGAACAATTTGAATTAAAATAAATTCACCGCGGTAAGGCCAAAATTCAATTCACCAAGAAAGTCGGTCGTCACATGCAAATCATGGTGACCTTTATTTATGCATGATTACACTAACCGAAAGTATATGATTGAGAAAGACCGTATTTCCTGGTTGTTAAATAATTTGTTAAAATTATCACGGAACAAATTTTCTAGTTACACTAGTAGAAATATGGTTGAATCAGCAATATTGTTGGTTCAGTATCAGAACAACGAAACCGTATATTCAGAGTAGCCAAACAAATCTAACTGATCCGAGACTTTCTATATAATTCAAAAATGGCGTTTAGTTGAATTAATTATATAAATAACCGTTTCAAACATACAAAACAATTGCACAGTATCAAATACAGGTATTAGAATCACGACAATATGTTTTGTAGGTTAATTGTCTTATTTAGTTTAAATGTTATTAAACCATTCATTATAATTAATCGTCTTACCTTAAGACAGAAGCGTCTTATTTAAGACATTATGATTTTGATTTTAAAATTTCATTGACTTAATATTAAAATAAGAATCTTAGTTTAAGATATCAGCGTCTTAAAGATAGATTGTTAATGTCTTAATTAAGACATGATTTCTATTCTAAAATTTTATTGACATAATATTAAAATAAGAATCTTAGTTTAAGATATCAGCGTCTAAAAGATAGATTGTTAATGTCTTAATTTAAGATACAAATGTCTTAATTAAGACATGAATTCCATTAAAAAATTTCATCGACTTAATATTAAAATAAGAATCTTAATTTACCATATCAACGTCTTAAATAAAGACTAGAGGTGTCTTAATTTAAGACACAAGAGTCTTATTTAAGACATTATGATTTCTACTATAAATTTCATTGATTTAATATTAAAATAAGAATCTTAATTTAAAATATCAACGTCTTAAATAAAGACTAGGGGTGACTTAAGACGCAACTGTCTTAATTAATAGATTTTTTCTTTAAGATATTATTAATTACATATATCACTTCGATATAATCCACTGATACATTTATTATCTCGAACATAATATTTTGTTTTACAGTGCAACTTGAATTATTAATCTAAATATTGTTTAGCTGATGCAGCCATAATTTATGTTTCTTTTCAATAGGAAATAATAACCATATCCGTACGGTTATCATATCCAAATTATTTTTATCTGAAACAATTAACAAATACCTGAATTAACAAAGTATATATTGTTAATATAATTCAAAAATATATAGATGTGTATTTAAATGAATTTCATTTTGCTGATGGTATGACTATACAATAAATTACTTGAATATCTGTTAATAATTCATTCAACTGTATGACTAGTTGTGTCACATTTAATATTCAATTCACATAAACACCGTGTGTCAGGTGAATACCTAAAAAAAGCCAAATTTCTTTCGGTGACCCGAACGTTCAATATATAGTTCAAAACACGAGGTCCTGCGTTCAAATCCTGCGAATGGGTAACTGCAGTAGTGTAATAAAATTTTTTTTTTAACTTTAACTACAAACCTCCATCAATTTGAATACAAAATATAGTATAATCAATTACTTGTTTAGTTGAAAGAAATAAAGTTATATACAGTTTCTTTGATTACTAATTTAAACACCATCAGTTTCAGTTCAATCTCAGTTCAATATGAGTAAACGGTAAAGAAATTTTAATTCAATTTGAAACTATTCGTCATTGCAACTTGGCAAAGAAAATTGCCAAAAGAAAAATACTTACCATTTTCAATTCGAATATTATAATTATTATCAACGTAATTGATATATTTTTTTTATTAACAGTTATATTCATCTTAATTTAATTAACAATATTAATCGTCTGGAAATGTCTTGATTAATTATATATTGACTGAACCAAATTGCAGATTTCAGACCGCATTTTCAATTCCGACGCTGAAATTTGCATGCAAATTTTGGATGCGGTGGCATTAACTAGATAACGTTTTTATGCTGAGCGCGGCTTAGATTATACTGTTTGCTTATCTGGCGAGTGCAAACATTTTAAGAACTAATCTAATTCGAATTCTGAGAGCGCGTATAATCTACATTCTATTTGTTATCAGCGTCTTTTTCAGAACCACAATTGACGCCAGAAAGTGTAATTCTTTTTATTATACAAAACAATTGACTCGGCCAACAGGAATGGCGTTGAACAATCGTAATCGATAAATCACAATTCGACTCACGATTCGAAATCATACTGTTTTGAATTTTCTAAATCGAAATAATTTTGATAATTTTTGAAATGGATATTTTTGGAATAATCAAATTTTCAACTCCCCGTTTTTTTGATTTACCAAGTTTACTTTTAGCGACACGATTTTATTGCCGATCAAATTCATTTGTTTGCCGTTTAATTTTTAAACATCAAGTATTCAAGAAATAATTTAAAAATTATATTATCAAAATAAATGACTTTCTAACTTTTTTATATATATATACGCTCAAATAAAATCATTATGCTATGTATATAGTTTTTGAGTCGATAAAAATCGTTTTGAATCGAATAAGAATTCATAGTCTAGATATAATTAATTGGAAATTTACTAAATGCATAGAAACAAAATGAAAAAGTTAATTAAAATTAAATTTAAATTCAAATCAATTGTCATTATAATACAATTCGTGCCATTATAAAATTAAATTATTTCAACTCAAATTTGATAATATATATACAATGAGAAAAATTTCTATTAAAAATTACCGTGCCAAAATAGTACTTTGATGCGATGTTTGTAAACAAACAATTATTACCGTTAAAGCACAGTAAAAATATAGGGAAATCGAAGTAATGTTTACGATATTTAGGGGTCATTTTTACGCGTTGACAAACATCGCATCAGAATACTGTTTTGGCACAGTCATTTTTAATAGAAACTTTTTTTTTTCTTCCAGTGCAGTGTAAACAAAAAGTATACACAAAACGGCCTGAAATTTCACTTGCATTTCGTCAAAGTCAATCTTCAAAATCAACAAAATTCTTCGAGTCGTGTGCCAATCAACGCTCGATTGTACAATACTCGGATATAAATATACGTATATATTTATAGTCAACAATTTATTAATACAACAAATTAATAAACGCATACAATCATTTAAACTGCGATAATAAAGCACGTGCGATTATTTTTAGACAGCTTTTAAAATAAACCATCCTGTAATTTAAACACCGAAATGTTTATTCCAAAAGCGTTCCACTTTTCGCGATTATTAATACAAATTAAAAATAACGAAAATCCAACGCACGTGCTGATAATCCGCACCGAAATTACTCAATATGTATTGTATATAAATATATATATATATTATTCGGTTGATTCTCACTGATAATAAAGTAATAATGAAATAGCGGGATATAAATTGCATATGGATGTTGCTGCAATCGGAATGCCTGGCATCAAATTTACAATTTTAAATTCAAAATGACATTAAATTCAATTTAATTTTAAAAGCAATTCATTAAACACGGTAATGATAATTACGGCAATAACAATAACTGCCTCGTTGCACTAATAACGTTTCACGGATGTCTTCATGCAGTGCACGTGTGCGTCTAACATTTAAGACTCCGGTGTCTTAAATTTGATATCCTGATATTAAAAATTGCTTTTATCGTTGCAAACGTGTTAATATAACAACGTCATACATTCAGTAACAGTCACGTGATAGTAATACATATATGCATATATTTAATAAATGATAAACAATTATAAGTCATATATAAAAGTGTTAAGACAAATTTTCAATAAAAACATATATAATCCAATTAAATACAATAAATAAGAGTGGTATTCAAATGAATAATATATTCATGTGTACAATATAAACACACACACACATATATATATATAATATGATAGACATCCATATATAATAATTTTCATTTTATAAACAATATATATATTGTCTCTATTTATACACAAATATAATGCATATATATATATATATATATATATATATGAGTATTCAAAAACACCACTTCCGAAAAATATATATATATTATATATAATTAAATACGTACAAAATCAATAAATCGTAATCTAAACGAATACTCACGGCTCCGTTTCGGTACTCGTCAAAACATTGTCTTTTCTGCCGTTGAGGTCTCGGCTCTGAAGCGACCCGTCCACGCCATTCTCGCAAGTGCCGTTTTGTTTGCGCGACGCGTTATGGCCACCCGCGGCCGACTGCGCGCCCTTCTCAGGTACATTCTCGGCGATGCTTTGTTTCAGGTCGCCGCTGATCATGGCCGTGTCGCCGAATTGATTCGCAGTCATATCACCGAGCCTACTTATCTGCTTCTGTTGGAACTGCAGAATGAACGTCAGGTTACTTTCGCGCGTTGATATATACGGCCGTTTGTTTGGCTGACGCACGCTACAAAGTGCGCCGCTTAATTGCGGATCCAGGCATTGTTTACTTCAAAACAATTGTCTAGTGTGATTGAAGTGCCAAATCGCGACGAACAGCAAACGAAACAAAAACGAGCAAATAAAAAAAATATAGATAAAAAAAAAACAAAAAAAGTTAGATACAATTTTTTGGCTGTTTAGAATTATATATTCGGACGGTTGAGATATTCGAGGTATCGGGTACGAATGTTGGGAGGGAATTCGGTCGATCGGGGATGCAAACGTTTTTCGTATTTTGCATTACGACGACGAATCATTAAAGTTTGATGATAAAAATAGACGCGATAGGAATATAAACGGGAGCGCCACCTATTATTGGTCTAAAAATACCGGCTCTGTTTATTGCGAGTATTGATATTATAATTTCAATTAATTTGTTATTATCTATCCAAGGTTTCGAGGTCGTATAAGAAATGAGGCTTCGAGGAGTCGAACAAGGCAATCTGTACGGAATCTACGAGGAATTAACGTGGAAAGCGGGGAATTTCTTGACAAGACGAATTTTTGGGGCGCGATAGTGATTGATATATAGTAATGAAGGATATTAGCAATACTGTGAATCACCGACTACGTGAAATGTATACATTATATATAGAATTTGGAGTATACAA
Source organism: Psilanteris sp. ZL-2020 (assembly GCA_022817085.1). NCBI lineage: Eukaryota > Metazoa > Arthropoda > Insecta > Hymenoptera > Scelionidae > Psilanteris > Psilanteris sp. ZL-2020. The sequence continues at coordinate 6,834 of JABFQC010003952.1, read as the reverse complement.
ATTTCTGATAACCATTGCAGGAAAAACACAGTAACCACAAGGGTTGACATTACTTTGTTGTAACTATTACATTATCATTTAATGTTACAATTACATTATATTCTAGTATATGTTAGAATACAATTATATATAATGATAGCATTGAACAATTATAAAATTTATAACATTTTTTAAATTCACTGTTATTATTATTTCTTACTATAAATTAATTTTAAGCTGTTGAATTTTACTGTTGTATTATTGAATTATATTTTATTTTAGGGTACTACATTATCAAATATTATATTTATTAAATATTTATTATAGTATTATATTTCTGCATGTTTATAATCAATAGTCTTATGTATAATGATAGATATTGAAAATCGTTGTTTAAAATTTTAAACTAAATTTATAATTATTTGATGTACAATTTCAATAAAAAAATGGAATTACATATAATATTCGATGAAAAGATAAATATACGTTGAACCCCCATAAAGATGTACATCGATAAGTGAAAAATTTACGTAGAATTATGATCACACAAAAGTCATAACTGCGTAAATCAAAGTAGAATATCATATAGCAAAGTAGAATTTACATTGAGCATAAATTCAACAGTAGAATATATGAGAAATCTGTGTAGAATATGGATCTAAAAGTTGTACTTGCGTAGAACACATCCAAAAAATGTGAACTAAATAGTAGAATATACCAACAATCCATAAATAGAACGTAAAAATCCAAATGTAGAATCTAATTGAGACACTATTGAAATATAATTAAAAAGCAGAATTTACGTAGAATATAAACTGAATAGTGGAAAATCTATAATTCCAATTAGGAATTTACCTAGAATATATATATTAAAAAGCGAAATCTACGTAGAACCAAATTGAAGCATAAATCAAAATGTTTTCTACGTGACACTCGATTAATATATAAATCCAAAAGTACAATTTACATAAAATTTACATATAATATAAACCGTGTTTTGTATAAAAAATCTATGTAGAATATGAATGTAAAAGTAGAATTTACATAGAATATTCAAGTTACAAATAGTGAAATTAACTTACATTAATCTATTTATTCAAATTCATTATTCAATAAATATACGTGAAATCTACGTGTAACACAGATCAAAGCAGGAATCTACATGAAATCTACACCTGATAAGATATGATATATATATATATATACAACATATACTAATAATGAATACGGAATCTGATTGAATTCCTTACAGAGTCGATCATTTGGAACATTCAGGAAATGAATTCCGCGTGAAAATAAATTATGCTTTTCCACCTAATGACTATTTAAATAACGTTACGCACGTTTAGACAATGAGTCAATGTCACGCGTTTGATTAGAAGAACAAGCGTATTGGTTAACTTATATCCAATTAATTATGTCTAAGATTTAGTTTATATATATAAAGAGATATCTCGGCACAATTCGTGATCAATCAGCATTTCGAACGACGACAATTCCTTACGACTCTGACAGCCAAGCAGCATTTTATTCGATCAAAAAGTTACGATCGTTTGATGCAGCAGATTATGAATGACGAAATCTACTAATTGCTGTTAGTTCATGTACAAATTAATGGCAATCACAAATACCACGACAACCACAAATAAGCGTGTTTTACTGCCAATAAATGGAATTTGACATTTAACATTCTCGTTCAAGACCATTGGCAGCACTGCTTTTTTGTGGGACAAAAAAAATCTAATTTTCACAGCGAAATTTATCAAATTTTCTACGTAACCTCAAAACAACGTGTCAGCGTTTCATAAATATTGAATTAAAGTCTATGTTTATTAAACGTTCATTACAAGTCTTTTAAACGTTCATAAAACGTTCCAAAATAGTTGATATGTTGTACGAACCGTTTATTACCTCGAGGAATTAACTTAAATTTTGAAAAGTTAACAAAAATGAATAATAATACTTATGACTTTGTTTTCGCAATTTGTTTACATCGTTTCGAATTTTTCACCGAATTAAACTTGTTTCACTAAACTTCGTAGAAATATTCCAAACATTCGTCAAGAAATCGCTCGAACGCCATAAGAATGATAATTTACGTTACAACATTTTGCTCCATTCACATTGTGAATTCCTACAATGTAATCGTATCCAGTTATATTTGCCGGATATAGTAATAACAATAATAATAAAAATCATTCTTCCGAATCTCAGTAGTTCACCGTGACAGTCGGGCGCTACTGGGTTATATTCGACCGTCACGTTTGATTAAAATGAACGAGAAATTTAAATAAAAAAGAACCGTTCTTTTTTGTATTAAATATATAATAACGCGATCGTTGCCTCATATTTTGACCTCGAATCATCAACGAGTTATAATTCATCGCGAAAATCTGAGAAAAGTCGTGTCGTAAAAGCAACGATATGAATATTAAAACGATCCGCAAAAACTTGATAAAAATTACTATATTTTATAATAAAAACGCTATTTAATGTTACTAAACTATTTATTTTTATTTATCGCCTAATAATCAAGAAAAACAAAATTAATAAAAAATATCAAAATATAATGAAATTCAAAAAATAAAAAGTTATATACAATTATATATACATTCAATTATACACGTTTTAATAATAACGTATGTAAATATACTACATATTAGCATATATAAAAAATTCGCTGAATTTTGACATCAAAATCTAACGCATGTATAAGAAGTGGATGAACTTTTGCATGTTTATATATTTTTTGCTCGACTTGTTTTAGCTACAGGTAACGAATTTATTATTGAGAAAAAATGTAGACGATCCATGTATCAAGGATATTAAGTTTACCTGAACAGTATAATTATAGCGAGTAGACTTAAGGAAATAAAACCAAACGGATCATACAAATTATAGGCGCATATAAGTTATAATCATCGAATTCAGCGGATTAAGAGTTTCGAATGTTTAAAAAAAATATATATAGGCATGACTCATATGTGTATCACCATTAATGAACGAGTCCTTTTTAATGAATTTTGTGTTATATTTAACTCAAATTAAGATTGTTTAATCAGATCAACAGAATTGATTAAATAAATGTTATTGATTTCGAAATCGAAATTGACGCATTTATTTGTTACGATTTAATAACCGTCAACAAATTTCACTCGAAAAAAAAACATCGTCGAGACAAATGAAAATGAAAGACAAGACAAATGAACAAATAATGTAAACTTAATTTTTGTATAAAATAAGTCAGTAGCTTTATATGGAAGGCATTTAACCTTTATTGTTTACATCGCGAACACAAACATTGGTTAATTCTCAGTTTTTATACTGTTCTCGTACAAAGTAATGCGGGTTAAAACAAGCAAACGCGAAATAAATAATATTACGAGTGGGGAACATTTTTGCTTCGTCGAATTCACGCGTTTACACCGTCTCCGTCCCTTTTTAATTCGTTCTTTTAAATTTCAATATCCAGCCGAAACGATAGTTATTTTGTCAGCAAACAACGATCACACGCGTTTGTACATTTGCGTAAATAATACGCATTTCGAAACACTCATTTTCAATACCAAAAGGCCGCGGATTCAGTCGCCAAACGCAATCGAACGTTCCGCAAAAAGTATCTTCGAAGTTCCGAACGATTGTTGAATAAACAGCAACGTGTGAATACGCTGCGAAATTATCGCCGAACGACTCACAGTTGTGCTACAAAAAAGGACCGCAAAAAAGAAGCACACGTGAATATGAAAAAGTCGGGCTCAACATTCGCGTTTAATTGCACTTTCGCGCGGCATCAAAACGACGCGATCTATAAAACAATCGTTGCAAACAAAACAAGCGAACGAACGAGTGATATGCTAATGATCCGCTCACTTACGATGATTCATTCAATTGGTCAGCATAATAACGAATCCGAGGCGAGCAAATAAATCGCGAACGAAACCGATTTGTTGTTCGACGATCGAGACTCACTCGGCGCGGCGCTTTTATCACTGACTTTCCGTGCCGGTGTCCGCGAGTTAAAAGCCGTTCGACACAATGCGAAATCTGGATGGAACCGCGCGCGTTGCACTTGGCGTTCTGTCGGGATGTGCCCTCTCTCTGGCCGCAGCCACTGGCCTCCTACCTAAACCGCATTCGGCCGGCCCGCCGAGTGCCAAGTTCCTATGGCGCCGACAGCCGAGCGCATTCTACGCGCGCGGCCGACGTCGGCCCGGATGCGCCGCGCGCGCGAACACGCCACACTTCGCGCCCGGCCGTCGCGGCTATCGCCCGCATACACCACCGCAAACGAGTCGCGACCTGTCGACACCACGCGCCTCCGACTTTCACATTTTTTCACAACCAGTTGCATTCGAGGCCCTTAAGTTGGTTGACATAGCTGCAGACTGTTTACTCAGGTCTTTATTTTTTCATTAGTCGCGAGTCGCGAATTTTGAGAATCGAACGTCTGAGAGAATTATTTGCAGCGGTGCAATCTTCGGGAGAAAGTCGTTTAATGATTTGAAGTCGGATGTAGAATAGTAGAAATTTAAATAAAAAATCGACGACTAATTATGTTGGGAGATTGTAAATTTATATATATAATAGAAGTAAGGTAGTCCATTCTTTCGCAATAAATATTGGTTATCCTATGACCTTGAATCTAATGCAAATTTTGTAAACAATAAATAAGATTAAAGATAGTTAAAATAATCATGAAAATATGATGAAATTTATTGTTTATTTGTTGTGACACTATTCGAACGCAAAACATTAATGACATGAAAAAAATAATTAAATGGTTCTATATTAATGACAAAATTAATTACTATGACACATTGCACACATGTTAAAAGTACAAATATTAGTTTTAATTATATCACATTGTAAAGATAATACGTATTGGTCATATATAAAACTTAAATCACGATTATGAATAAGAAAATCTGCTAACGTAATTCGAAATTATTATTTTAGTAATTGAAGTTTTTGTTTTATTTATCTAAATGCTCTTTTTGATATGCATAAAAGATTTTATTGTATCATAAAAATGTATTTAATTTTTGCAATATAGAATAACGAACAACAAAACTCTAAATATTCCTTGAACATTTTATAATATATTTATGATTAATATCTTATAAATTATATTAATACTGTATATTAATCTTTTTACCACTAATAACATTAGCAAAAATAACCTACCTTCGAGGGTCATAACTTATTACAATAAATCTAATAAAACTTGATTGATTGAAACAAAAATTTGAAAATGAAAATAACTGAAGAAAGCAAAATTCAATAAGAACGTACGCTGCAAATAATTTTAAAATATACTCCCCATATATACTGCACCAATCAGAAAATATCATTAAAACCATTTCCATCCCTTCACAATATAATGCAATATCTTTATTTGCTTTATTTATTTTCATAAACATAAGAAATAGTTGACATAACAAAAATATTCTATTACATTGTTGTAACACTATTGTGATATTATGAAACCATTAAAAATCTATCCTTATAGATTAAGAATTTAAATCTTATTGCAAAAGGAAATCCCACTTGAATAATTGTTAAGAATTACAGATTCGTGTATTCAGAATTTAAGAATTTTGCCAACGAAAGTACTGAAATAAGAACCACATTACTGTCGGGAAAATGTATTTTTGTATAAACATTTAAAAAACTGTTAAATAGCAATAACCTCATAAACTACTTATTCTTTTCGTTATACCTGCATATATCTTTCGTTATATCTTCAGAGGTGGAAATTATTTAACAACCAAGAATTAAAAATTATTTTATTTATTTTAACAATAAATAAAAATTTAAGTTAAAAATACACGAAAAAATAAAGTATAATCCTTTTCTTTCTATATAATATAATCTTACAAATATTCACTTTCACAAAATGTATGTAATATTCATTAAGAACGTAATAATAAAAATGAATAATTTAACAATTAATAGAAATATTAATTGATCAGCAAATCTCATCAATAAAGATCATTTTAAAAATTGTAATAAAATCAAAATCATTCGTTTAGAAAAAGGAAACTGAGTTCAGTATGTATATATGCATTTGCAGATAAAAACATACAATATTCAATATACTACAATATACAATACAATAAACTACAATATTCACTATGTATAATATTCACTACAATAATATAATAATAAAATAGAATAATTTAACAATTAATTGAAATATTAGTTGACAAGAACATCTAATTAATTCAGATCATTCTGATTCATTTTTAAAATTGTAATGTGATCAAAATTATTCAGGTTATATGCATGAGCACACTGAAAGAAATAATCCTGCAATTTTTACCATACTATATTGTAAACATGGGATGAAGGAAAAAAAAATGTAAACAAATATCATAAATTATGGTTAAAACTTCAATAAATGTGATAAAAATAATAATATTTTCAGGTATTTATTTACATTTACATTTACAATATTGTCTGGTAAAGTTTGCAGGATTATTTCTGCAGATAAATTATTATTTCAGTGCAGATAAAAACATTTGTAAATTACGTTTTTCCACTCAAAATGTCACTGTTTATCCTCAAGAATTTCAATCACTATTCCAAGATATTATAAACATCATCTGAAAAATTGTTTATTTTCAATCTATCGTTTGTTCATCGTTTATTAATTCTTTTTATTCTTGAGATAACTATATATGTCCAAAGACCTTCAAACCTCCATATTTAAAATATTTAACATTTTGTTGAAACCCATGTCAGGTCAAATCGAAAAAAAAAAAAAAAAAAAAAAAAAAAAAAAAAATAAAAAAAAAACAAAAAAACAATACACAACCAAAAAAAAAACATCAAACCATACACAACCTCTAAATT
>JABFQC010003951.1:0-13310 GCA_022817085.1 Psilanteris sp. ZL-2020 | reverse complement strand
ATATAACACAGCCCGTGAATTCAGCAATGAACTGTACTTATCACTTGCACTTTTTATGTTATGAGCAAAATCATATGTGCGTTAGCCGCAGAAGAGTAAAATAAAAATATAATGTATATATATATATATATATATAAATATATATATATATATATATATATATATATATACATACATGTATATTGTGCACGAATCAAACGTTAATGCATTTTGGAGCAGCTTTTGGAAGAACGCATTAATACTGTGAATGCGAAAGCCCGATCCACCTGAGACCGAGCCTATACGTGTCCTAGAGCGCGCAGGTTTTCGACAATCCAGCCACCAATACACATTGTCTGCATTTCTTTCCCGTAAGCGCGTTGTCGTCGTTTCTCTTCTCGTTCAATTAATGTTTCTGTTTTTTTTATTTTACTTTTCTTTTAATTATTAGTATTATTATTATTATTATTATTATATTTTTTAGCATTATCATTATTATTATCATCTTCGTGTCTTTTTCAATTATATCTTTCTAAATCTATAATTATTTATTACTGTGTCGGTACACGCAAACAATATTAATAAATGCTTAAATGAAAAATGTGTATAAAAAAAGAAAGAAAGAAAAAAAGATTATATGAGAAAGAGAGATAAATAATTTTGTTTTCATTATCCAAACAAACATATATACGTGTCTACTTCAACAACATATAATTCAATACTATTGTGTTAATATTGTGTTGCATTACTATTGTTTTTCATTTTTAAATTAAAAATAATACTTGATAAAGTCATCGTCATGAGCAAAAAGTAAACGAGAATAAAGAATGATACAAAACGGATGAGACTGGAAGGATTCGCTTCCACATGTCAAAATGAGTGTCGTGTAAATGTAGTTTACACCATTAACGAACAAATTCGGGCCGCGCCTTTTTTCACCGCAGTCGTCTGAGTATCGTAAGAATTGATTGTCATCTATGCGTAAAAAAACGATTAAGAAGATTGCACATTTTGACGACTGCCGTGGAAAACGCGACTTGAGTCTCGAGCAGAACGACGTAACTTCAACGTCAACAGAGCAAGAGGAAGAATCAATCAATTAACTTCTATTATTACCGTTATTCTGTATAGATATATATATATATATATATATATATATATGTATATATATATATATGTGTGTATATATATATATATATATATATATACTGGATTTTTTATTTAGTCTATTTTACTTTCTTTTGACATTTTGAAAACAACATTTTTTTTAAATATATTTTATATTTATATTTGCTGGAGATATATAATATAGTTTTTGCTATTGTTGTTCATGGCATATTTTTGTGATATCCTCTAAACACAGTCTGCACTCCACTTAGCTCTCACCTTGTTCTTATTATTATAATGTACAAAATTCGTCGCACAAACAAAAAGATCACAAAGAGCTTGCGATGCATCAAGTTCCAATGTAACAAATCGCATTGGAACTCGAAACGGTGTGATCACGTCGTATTCGATTTCTAACTTTAAACTTTTTTGTTTCATATTTTTTTTTGTGTTGCTAACCTATCCAAGACTTGTAACAACAAATTTGTGCAGTTTTTTAAATTTTCATTTATCGGTCATTTGTGACCCGTTGCGCGTTTTATTGCCGATCAATCGGTTTTTCGTTTAAATTGTGTGTTTATCAATTGAAACATTATTGCTTTTTGTTATGATGCGAAGAGAGATGGAGAGAGAACAAAAGTTTAAGGGACGTAAATTTAAATAAAATCAAAGTAACCACCAGTCCATGATCAACATAAAACCATTCGTTTCTATCAATATACTATGATTTAGGAGATCAAAGTCATATTGCATATAAATTCCACATAATAATGTATTTATGATTACATTAGTTTTTGGAATTTTTATATTTTAACATACTTATAAATCTTTTAAAAAGAAAAAAATTGCTTGTTTAATATAATATACTTTCGTTTAGTTCTCATTTTTGCAAGACTACAATTTTATATACACATATAATATATATATATTTATATATATTATATAATTTTAATACATTCATTTTTTATTTTACAGACTGCATGGCTTGGTGCGTCACTTATAATTTAAATAATATATAACAAAAAATGCAAAGATCTTTGCATTAAACAATAATTTCAATCGAAATAAATGAAGATGCACTATATATGAAAGATTTTACACGATACTGCATTAAAAAAAGTTTTAGTCTAATTAGATAGTCAATTACAAAAGTATCAAAAATTCAACGAATTACCGATGTTTTGTTTTATGCTCATTAAAAAACTACATACCCGCTATATTGTCCGTATGAAAGAGATAATTATATAATTAATATTAATAATTTTAAAAGTTTTTAGAGAAGAAAAAAAACCTATAAATTAATGATTAATTATCGCATTACACGATCGAAGTAAAGTTTCCTCATTAAATTAAGATAATTTCGTTTCGTATATGAATTCATTGTGGTAATTCGAAGAAGATCGCAGTACTGTCAACCGATGATACATCTTTGTTCATTAGAACAAAGTTTTTTCGAGCGTAATGGTGTCTTTAAATTCCGAAATAGGATTTATTTATCGTTTTTAGAAGTGGATAACAGTCAGTTAATTCTAACCTGCTTCGCTGTCACTTGTATCACTGGAGCTTGATGACAAAGAACTACTGCTTGAGTCACTGTCGCTACTGCTACTACTTGACGCGGATAACCGTGCTGGTCCACTAGCACCAGTTCCAACTACATCTACAGATTTACTGCTATCATCTGTGTGCATTATTATAATATAATTTAATTATTATTTAGATATATCAAATAATATTTACAATATGAATGATTTTATCTAAGGAGATACACATTATGGTTAAAAACATTAAAATATAAAGAGATATTTAAACTCACAAATAATATTTTTTTAAAAATATACTTGCCTTTTTTAGCAGCCTTTTTAGAATTGCCCAGTTGCCCTGTAACGTCTTGGAGACGTTTCTCTAGCTCCTGTTTCTTCTCAGCTATTTGTTCGTCTTTTGACTTTCCGCTGATTTTCTTATCTACAGCAAGAAAATTATAAAATATTTATGAAAAATAATATTCATTTTAGAAATTACTTAGAGACATTATATTTGGTCATCTAAGTTTTACTCACAAAATGTCAATCCAGGGTTACCCAAGAATTCGTCATCGAGAGTAATGAATAAACGAATAAACAGACAAAGTAAAATACGAAGATATAAAAATCAAGTTTTTTAAGCACGCATGACACTATTTAAAATTTCAGAATAGTATATAATGTAATTAATTTATTTTACATATGCAAATCATAATAATCTAATAACAATTTGTAATTTTCATACCAACTTCTATAAAATTATTATAAATTAAATGATAGTTATAAGTATATAAAAATAGTACTGAATAAACAAAATTATATTCACATGCTAATAAAAAAATAACAGAAAATAATTCTAATGCAATATAACACCATTTGTTAATTGTTTTTTTTTACTTTGAATATAGTATTTTTATAAAGTCTAATGAAAATTAAAGACATAATTATGAAATTAATAAATAAAATAAAAGTGTATGAAAATTACAGAAATATGTATTGTAAAATATAAATATTCAGGGAGACCCGGTTTGACATTAGTTGTAAACTTACAAGATATCTTACGTGGCTTTTTTCGTAAACAGGAGGCAACATAAGACTCAAGTTCACGCAGTGTTGATGGTTTTAGTGTTTCGAAATCAATTTCGATTTCATCAGGGTTAGAATCCCTTAGCGAAGGTTCACGTGACTGAATTATGTGCACTACTCGACCAAGTTTATCACCTGGTAATTTGTTAATGTCTAGGCTTAATTGTCTCTTCTCGTCGTAGGACATGGGCTTAGCATTATCCTCGTCTTCAGAGTCAAAAGCCAACTGAGTTGGTTGATTAGTAGTGCTCTTCTTTTTACCGCCAGTCGATCGACTGTTAGTTTTTGGCCTTTTCGTCGCAGCATTTGGTGCCGCAGCGGCAGTAGCTGCAGTAGCAGTAGTTTTTCCAGGACCTCTACCCTTTCCTTTGCCTGTTTTGGCATTACTTGTTGCTCCACCAGGTAAGTGATGACCTAAATTAGCTGCAGCATGCACTTTATTTGCCGCTACTCCTGGCAATGCACCAGGATGATGCAATTCACCACCCATAGAACTGGTCATTTTTCCATCTGTACTACCCATTGCTATGCTACCAATACTCGCTCCAACGCCGTCTCCTACATTGGCTAAATTAGGTTTCATCAACTCCTTCATGGCACCACTATGACTACTGTGTCCACCATGAGGTCCATGGCTACCAACCATGGTTGCACTCTTATTGCTCATTGGTTTTGACTTGGGTTTATCCAATTTTTTCTTCTTATTTTTCTTTTTTCCACTTTCTTCTACAAGCTTTTTCATTTGCTCCTGCATTGCTTTTAGCTCTTGCTGCAGGGCAACTAATTTTTCACGTCGCTCTTCTTCAGAATCATCACTTTCTGATGAACTATCTGAACCTGAGCTACTACCACTGCTGCTTGTTGTTTTTAAAGCCACCAAACCACCAATTGGTTCATCTGGTATTTTAGCATACCTCATCTCAAAAACATCTTGAAGCTTTCTTGCCATTGCTACAACATCATGATCTGGTGGATTGTATTTATAACAGTTTGTAAATATGAGTCTTACATCAATAGAAAATTCCTGGGCAGTCTTATATTCCCGGTTATCCATTTTCGTCTTTACTGTACCTAAATCCATAGGTTTTTTTATTATATCATGGTAGTCATGTAGACCCAGTAATTCTGCATCTACAGGTTTATAAAAAGGCCACGCGTATCCCTGAAAAATAATGTTTATTATAGTAAATTATGTTGTAAATAATATATTATTTAAATTTAATTATACATATAAAATATTTGTTGTAACAAAAAGAATTATATATTTGTTTATATTTGAAAATTGAATAAAATTTATGTTATTGTATTTTTTATATTATTTAACATGTTAAAGATTTAAAAAATAAAGTGTAATTGCAATATTATATTATAACAATAATTTACTCACCGAATGTTTTTTTGAAAATAATTCTTTTAAAATCTCGTTACAAGATTTTAAGGAATCTGACAATTTATCTTTTGATTTTCCAACAGGGTGTGGTGGCTGTAATTAATATCGTTATGTTATTGTATTTATACTATATAATAAATATAATATAATTTATGTATATTTTAAACGAATTTTAAGTAAAATATACCTGTTGTGTCATAGTACCCATGAGTGGCATAGTTCCTTGATGAAACGGCACTAAACCATCTTCTGCTGGTCTCATAGGCTAATATATATTTAATTATTAATTAAGTATTTAAACGTATTTATAATAATGAATTTATTGTAAAAAACAACTAAACTTTATCAAAAGTTATTCTTTTAAAAAACTCACATTATTAAAATGTTTATTTTATATTTTTTTATAGTTAAATATATGTTAAAATATATCTTAAATGTGTATTACCTTTTTTATTTGTCTGCCAGATTCTCGTCTGGTTGATATTTTGGGATTTTTCGCATCAATAGGTTGGTATAAAGGTTCGAATGAGTTAGCTGTTGGGGTAGTGGTATCCGCCTTTCTTTTAACACCTTTTTTCGACTTTGCTGGCGTTGAAGGCATTACTGCAGGAGCAGTTGGTACCTGGGGTGGTGGAGGAGCAGCTACAGTGGTAGGCACTTGACCATCCAACGTAGGTTGCGCATGATAGTTTGTTGGTGGTGGTACCACTTGTGGTGGCAGTGAATTGTGCGTCGTAGCCATTGGTGCAACGCCAATATTTGCAGGTGGTGCTATCGTTGTTGTATTCGTACTTCCAGGTACTGAAACGGGAGCTTGTGTTCCTAATGGTGGCATTGGTATTATACCAGTTGTTCCAGCTGCAGGAGTTAAGTTATTTTGTAACATAGCTGTTACTGCAGTTGTACCAGAGGATGGTCTACCACGCCCTATACCCGTTCCAGTACCGATTGTGCCTGTACCAACACCTGCCACACGAGTCGCTTTCTTCCCCTTCGGACCTTTTTGCATAGGAGGATCCAGTTCTACCTCTTCTTTAGGCATTTGCGCGACCTGATGATTAAAACATTAATATTAATTTAACACGGCTAATTTGAATTAATTAATAATTATATTAATGACTATTTTTATGTTACAGAAAGAATACAGCATCCATTATTATAATAATAATAATGAATAATATTATTTTAAGATAAAGCTCAATTAATATTCTTTAGATATTTAAATATATTTCTGTGACATGTCATATTGCAAACAAGTTATAAGTAATTAACTTATACATTTGACTTTTTAGATACATATACACATATTTATTATATATTATAGCAAAGTATACTTTGTGATCAATACACTTTTAAATTTAATATTCTTTAATTGTTAAGTAGTAATCATTTTTACATTTATTTAATAAATATAAAAACATAAAAAGTAAAATTTTTAATTAACATACAATTATTTTAAAAAAATATTTTCTATATTGTTAAAATTGGTAAGTAAATTTTTTGTTTATTGATTTAAATATAATATTGTAATAAAAGAAATTAAATATAATTTTTAAAATATCAGAAAATTAAATCTTAACATGAATGTAGCATATTTTATATGAATATTTATATATATTAATGTTGAAGGAATGATAGTTATTATTATAACGAAAATAAGTCAAAGAAATCATTAAAGATTTCATTGTTTAGGAACTGTAATCATTCTTGCTACAGCATGTAAGTTAAGGATAAGTACAATTCCAAATAATATCAATAAACAGAATATTTATAATAATAATAAACATAATATATATTAAATACGTTTTCACATTTTAATTTAATTTTCACATTAAACTTAAATATTACCTTTGTTAAGAATAACTTTTCAAGCGCTTGGGCCATCACAACAACATCCTCTCCAGGCTTATTATATACATAGCAATTAGTGAACATCGTGTTAAAGTCCTGGATACACTCCCTCCCACTCCAATAATATGAATTTTCAAGACGTTTTTTTATCGTCCCTAAATCCATAGGCTGTTTTATAATTTTGTGATAGTCCTATAAATAAATAATTGTACCTTAGTAATTTTCTATTCATACATATTATACACATTGTAAAATAAGTTCAAAATATACCAAATGCGCTTCTAATTATAATATATTTATAGATTTACTTCTTTAAAATTAAAGAAAATCTTTTCAAAAAATATGTTATTTAGTTTTAATTTTATCTGTATCAAATTAAATATGATAATTGATATAATTAGTAATAAATAAATTGATAAATTTTTAATTAAAAAGTAATAATAAAATTAGAAAGAAGATTTTCAAATAAAAACATTCTTCAATCCTTTAGAATTTAGAAGATTAAAACTTATTGTTAACCAACAGATATTCACTTATCTATATTTTCTATATTTAAGCCATATAAATAAAAAAATTGTAATATATAATTTTTATTTTTTAGTATTACTTTTAATTTATCATGTAATTAAATATAACTATATATTAAAATGTATATAATGTTCATTAAGTTAATACAAATAAGTAGATTTACAATGATACTTACTGGGAGGTTGAGCTTTTTTGCATCGACTGGCTGATGGAATGGCCAAGCAAACTGGTGCTTCCATACTGGCTTGAAAACGCTTTTCAATAAAAATTGTATCTGATTTGTTATCCTGCCTGGCCTATTCGGCGGGGGGATAACCGGTGGCTGTACTATACCATTGACAGGCTCCACTGCGGGTTCTTCTCTCGCAGGAGGTTCTTTCGTAGGTGTAGCCGGCGTCGTTGTTTTGCCAGGTACATTCGTCTGATAGGTATAGTTCTTATAATAATCATTAAATGTTGTGGAAATCTTAGTATTTAATACATAGATAAACAAAAAAGAAAAAAAAAGTAAGTAATTTTGAGTAATTTAAATTTAAGAAAAAAGAAAAATGTGTGAAAAATAAATCAATACTGCACAACATAAATTTAGATTAATATGAAAAACTATCAGATTTATGTAAAATAATTTTAATAAATACTTACAGCATTATTCTGCTGAAGATTGTCTACCTGCTGCATTTTGAAGTAAGACCTTTAAAAAGAAAATGTATTTTTATAATGTTATAGTGCTCATTATAAATAAAATTCATACAAAATTATTAGAATGTGCATATTATTTTAGTAAATATGAAGTAGATAATTTCATAATGAATGATTAAATGAGACAGTATCATAGTTAATATCAAGAAATATCATAAACTACATAATTTATACCTTTCTGACATGTATGGTGCATAAATGTGATGTAGCACGTAGCTGGTTTGTATACAGATTCGACGCTACGAAGCTTCATCAACAAGTGAACTAATCGTGTTGAACCTAGATTCAAACATCATAGTTCAGCAAAGCTTCACCAAAGTGATCAAGGAAAATTATGCCCAGTTGGCATGACACTATACACAATTTACTAAACTTCAAATGTAGAAGTGTCAGCCTTGTTTGGTAATTAAATTATTCTTTCTTGAAATCAAAACGATTGATGATTGCAACATCTAAACAGAAAATTATAGAATTATATAATTACCAATTTTTATTAGAAATGAGACATCAGAAGCCACCAAAAACATAATATTAGAGAATCCACAAAATTTTCATTTACATTTCATACAAATGTATTTCATATTCATATACATTGGATTCCTCAAGTAATGTTGTTAGGTGCTCTAATATTTTACATATTTATACAATTAAATTTAGTTTATACTTTGCATTTTAAGGTTAAATTAAGATAATGTAATTATTTAATTTAAATATGGAATATTTGTTGAACTTGTACACTTTAAAACACGTGTTTTCAGAACATGTAAAATGATTGGTTGTATAAAAACATAACATTAGTAATTTTTAGACACATTGACATGAAATAAGAACTATATTTGAAGTGAAATTTGAACATTAGAATTTAAACAAATATCATAAAATGGTTAGTTATATTAGTTTCATCAGTTTTGATTAGTTTTATTACAAATGCATATAATTATTATAATCAGGCATCAAAAATGAAATGAATCATATAAAGTTGTTAGTTAATTGAAAATAGTTAATAAAGTAGACAATATTTTATTTTAATTAATGGAAACACATCTTACATATTTATAATACAATTATAGGTAAAATTTTAATAATAAATTTTAATGTTTTTTAAGATTTCTTTACTTAAACTTTTTCTAGTTTTTTTTTTAAATATATTTTACAATTTGCTCATTTAAATGCACAGAAAATGAATAACAAAAAATATGTGTATATTAATGAATTTAAACAAAAATAGTTTTTTAAACAGATAATCTTTAAAATACAAAGTATTTGTTTTTTGATAATTAAAAGTTTGTTCAGAATAGAATAGATTGAATAGATTATAGATATATTTATAAGAAACAAATTAACATAATTTCTTAGTATTTAAATAATATATTTTTATATAAAATCCATTGTAAATAAAGTGTACTTTAAATTCATCTAAAATTTATAATTTAAATTTTATACTTTTCAATAATTTCACTTCTGCACTTTTAATTGGATGTTTCAAAAATAAATTTGAAATAATATTATAAACAATGTTAGGCAATATTTATCATTGATTAATATGTTTATAGAAATATTTTTGTAAAGGATGACAACAATTTTCACTTAAATAATTATTTTCGCAAGATGGTAATACACATAATTTTAAGAACATACAAGTTTATTGATTATTTTCTTATTAACTTTTTATAGAGAAATTGTTAATTATATGAAAAATGAATAAACAATAGGTATATAAATACTATAATATAAATATTGAAAAAATGTAAATAAATTTAAAAAAGTGTATGGTTAAAATACACTTCAAGTTTTAAATATTAAAATTCTTCAGAAATTACAGTGAATCATCTAAAGGATGAAAAATGAGATACAGATTTATTAATAAATAATATTTTATTTAGCATTTACTGAATCAATATAACTTTAATTACATTTATTTTGTAAGAAAAATAATACAATATTCTTCAATAAAAAAATTTAAATGACAATATAAAAAGAATTTATTTAGTGTAAAAAACAACAATGCAGGTTACACAAATTATTATAAATTTATAAAGCTTTCATCATAATTAGATAATAAATAACACATACAAATAGCTAAACAATTTAGCTTATTGCATTGAATAATCATAGTAATTTTTAGACAGAATTCACAATTAAAATTTGAATCAAATTCACATTAAAACATCGAAATTTGAAATTTCAATATTTGTAAATCAAAATAATAATCATATGTATAACAAATAAACATTCAATTGGCACCAAAATAAATTTTTGTATGAACAGGCGTACAAGTAAACTTACAAATGCCAATTAAATAGTATTAATTTGTACAATCAAATAAATAAACATACACTAGAAAAAAGAGAGGATTCACAAAAACCGTAAAAACGAGCAAATTTGTAGGAACCGGGTGACTCTCCGCGCAAAGTTGGTCCCATGTAAAAACCGCGCTTGCCGACAGTCGACGGACCGAGCGAACAACTGAAAGTCAGTGGCGTCGAAAAAGCCGCGAAAATGTTAACCTCGCGAAAGAGAGACGGCGTTTGCTGAGTGCAAAAACGTTGTAACCTCTTTGAAAGATCGAAAAAGATGATGCGGCGAGACGAAATTTGTCGGCGCGAAAAGACAGAACAACAGGGTAAACGAGAAACCGAACGGTGACCGTGCGAGTCCGGAGCACGCGTCCGTTGGCGGGTGTCGGGGGATGCGAGGGGAGTACAGGGCCGTTAGGACGCGGGGAACGAAGGGGTGTTTTTGACGGGACGCGACCACGGTCAGAGCGAGCTGGAGCACAATCGAGAGCCCAGGTCGGCGTCTCGCGCTTATTTTCGGCCTCAATTTGGCTCGGATGCTAGTTTACTCGCAATTGCTCGCGAGGAGCAACATGGCGGCGCAGGGCTGTTGGTGCATCGTCTGGATCAGCCGTGTCGCCGATTCGAGCGCGAAAGCACATTATAAGACGCGGTGTTTGAGCAAAGTTATAATACACACCTGTTTACCCGGCTTCGTTGTAACAAGCGCGTGCAAAATTGCACCAACAGAAACCAATTCCGTGACTGGGTTGATAGCTTGCTTTCTCTATTGCTTGATCGCCGTTATGGCGGTCAACCCCACATTAGAGGCATCGGCCCGCCAGAAGCAAACAACACTTCTAAATCACTCACGCGAGACTTTTTTAACTCACAACTCGGTCAACTCCACCGATTGCATCAATTCGATGACGCGTAAAACAAGTCGTCGATCCACGAGTTTGTCTTCGCTTTTGATGCTACGCGACGTTATACCGCGATACGCCGCGGAAACAATGGCCGCGCACTCGCGCTCTCTCACGCCAACTTGCGCGATCAGCTAGGCGCACCAGTCTGTAGCGAACAACTCCGACGTCTTGCACGATCCGTACTTTCATCGGAACTAATACGAGATGTCTAAAAGTGGCTCCTTTTGAAGCTTCAACGCCGACCACGCCCTCACGCGCCCAGCAGATGAACTAGCTACAGTGCGCTAAACGTTCTAACCGACGAATGAGCTACCACGCCAGTCACTCTTTCCACTATACTGTAGCCCCTACTCCTCGAGTTTCCTCCCCTCCCCATTGCCAGAGATAACACGGAACGTTCAAACGACTTGTCGGCGATCGCGCGCAATTTTCAATTTCTGATTTTCGTATGCCGCTTTTTTCAACTTAATATCAACCTTTAACAAAACTCATGTACGTGAAACAAGGGAAAAATGAAAAGTAGAAGAATAAAAACAATAATGATCGACAATAGTATGCAATTGACTTTGCAATCGGGCAGATTTTGTTAATAATTAATTATAATGAAATAAAAGACATTCAACGCAGAAAATCTACGGCAGAGTTAACGTGATTTTCGTTTGTTTTCAACTAAATCACTCTTTCAATGATTCCTTCGGCGTTTCTTCTATAATAATCGATAATTAAACAATCAGCACTGATGAATTATTACGAGCGAGAGAGAAAAAAAAGAGTAAAACCTAAATGTTGCATACATTTTTTAAGATCGAACAATTGATCAAATACAATAAACAACGATTTCTTATAAATCGATGCACAGTATTTTTCCGTTCTTAATTATTAAGATAATAACGCGTGTTTTTGAATTTTTGGAATTTTTAGAAACTAGCGTACAATAAAATCAAATAAATACTTATTTTTATTTGATAATAATGGAATTTTTAAATTAACTAATGAGTTATTATAACTTACAGATATTAATTGATTAACTTATTTTATTATTCAAAATACAGCAAGTACAAGTATATTATTATTTTACTATAAATTTACTTGTACTTGTAAAAACTAGATGATATTATACGATTTGCGATACATATTAATTAAGTAATAAAATTTTAAATAATTTATATTATTTTAATACGTGATAGAACGAGATATTTCAATAATTAAAGGTGAATTGAGTTTCTAATTTTCAAATTTCAAAAACACTTGAAAAATATTTTAGAGGTAAGTCAAGCTGTTCGACTAATCCTTTTAAAACATAGATATTTTACAAAATAAATTGGAACCCGATAGAAAAGCAAATATAATAAATACTTCAAAAAACAAAAGGATGAATTTCTTTTAAGAACCTACAATAAGTAAACCGTAAGATCCAAAAACAAACTGTATATGTACATATAAAAATTTATTTATAGAATTTGTTAAAGAAAATTAAATAAAATACTATTAATTTATTTAAACCGATATGAAAAAATAAATAAAATAAATTAAAAATATTCAGATATATTACACAATCGTTCAAGTTTCTTATGACGTTCATGTTCCAAAATTTGTTTTTGAATATTTTAATTTTGATTGAACAAATAATAATAAAAAATACATTATTTTATACTTACATTCAATATCAAGTTTAAACTACATTGCATATAAAAGGATTGAGTTTAATAACGTCAGGTGATTCAAGATTTCATTTCATTTTTTATAATTATTTGTACTTTTAGGCAATTTAAAAATTTTAATTTTTTCTTTTTTTTTTTTTTGTTTTTTTTTTTTTTTTTTTCTTTTTTTTTTTTCTTCTTCTTTTTTTTTCTTTTTATTTCTTTTTTTTTTTTTTTTTTTTGATGTTTTTTTTTTTTCATTTAATTAAAAAAAAAAAAAAAAATTAAATTTATTTTTAAATTTA